>CM038142.1:505126080-505386301 GCA_021437245.1 Aegilops speltoides
GTACATCAAAACTTATAAACTCATAATAAAACTATCATCGTAGCGTTAAGCGTGCGGACCCTACGGGTTCGAGAACTATGTAGACATGACCTAGAACTATTCTTGGTCAATAACCAATAGCGGGACTTGGATGCCCATATTGGTTCCTACATATTCTACGAAGATCTTTATCGGTCAAACCGCATAACAACATATGTTGTTTCCTTTGTCATCGGTATGTTTCTTGCCCGAGATTTGATCGTCGGTATCCAATACCTATTTCAATCTCGTTACCGGCAAGTCTCTTTACTCGTTCCGTAATACATCATCTTATAACTAACTCATTAGTTACAATGCTTGCAAGGCTTTAGGTGATGAGTATTACCGAGAGGGCCCAGAGATACCTCTCCGACAATCGGAGTGACAAAACCTAACCTCGAATTATGCCAACCCAACATGTACCTTGGAAACACACAGAGAGCACCTTTATAATCACCCGATTCGTTGTGACGTTTAGAGCACACAAAGTGTTCTTCCGTAAGCAGGAGTTGCACAATCTCATAGTTGCAGGAACTTTGTATAAGTCATGAAGTAAGCAATAGCAGTATACTAAACAATCAAGTGCTAGGCTAACGGAATGGGTCATGTCAATCACATCATTCTCCTAATGATGTGATCCATTAATCAAATGACAATACATGCCTATGGTTAGGAAACATAACCATCTTTGATTAATGAGCTAGTCAAGTAGAGGCATACTAGTGACTATATGTTTGTCTATGTATTCACACATGTATCATGTTTCCGGTTAATACAATTCTAGCATGAATAATAAACATTTATCATGATATGAGGAAATAAATAATAACTTTATTATTGCCTTTAGGGCATATTTCCTTCAGTCTCCCACTTGCACTAGAGTCAATAATCTAGATTACATAGTAATGATTCTAACACCCATGGAGTCTTGGTGCTGATCATGTTTTGCTCGTGAGAGAGGCTTAGTCAACGGGTCTGCAACATTCAGATCCGTATGTATCTTGCAAATCTCTATTTCTCCCACTTGGACTTGGTCCCGAATAGAATTCAAGTGTCTCTTGATGTGCTTGGTCCTCTTGTGAAATCTGTATTCCTTTGCCAAGGCAATTGCACCAGTATTGTCACAAAAGATCTTCATTGGTCCCGATGCATTAGGTATGACACCTAGATCGGAAATGAACTCCTTCATCCAGACTCCTTCATTTGCTGCTTCAGAAGCAGCTATGTACTCCGCTTCACATGTAGATCCCTTCTAACGCTTTGTTTAGAACTGCACCAACTTACAGCTCCACTGTTTAATACAAACACATATCCGGTTTGCGATTTAGAATCGTCGGATCGGTGTCAAAGCTTGCATCGGCGTAACCATTTACGACTAGCTCTTTGTCACCTCCATATATGAAAACATATCCTTAGTCCTTTTCGGGATGTTCTTGACCGCTGTCCGATGATCCACTCTGGATTACTTTGGTACCTTCTGCCAAGCTTATTGCTAAGCATCGTCAGTCTGGTACACAGACATTGCATACATGATAGAGCCTATGGCTGAAGCATAGGAACATTTTCATTTTCTCTCTATCTTCTGCGTTGTGGTCGGGCATTGAGTTTGACTCAACTTTACACCTTGTAGCACAGGCAAGAATCCTTTCTTTGCACGATCCATTTTGAACTTTTTCAAAATTTTGTCAAGGTATGTGCTTTGTGAAAGTCCTATTAAGCGTCTTGATCTATCTCTATAGATCTTGATGCCCAATATGTAAGCAGCTTCACGAGGTCTTTCATTGAAAAACTTTTATTCAAGTATCCCTTTATGCTATCCAGAAATTCTATATCATTTCCAATCAATAATATGTCATCTACATATAAAACTAGAAATGCTACAAAGCTCCCACTCACTTTCTTGTAAATCTGGGCTTCTCCAAAAGTGCATATAAAACCATATGGTTTGATTACACTATCAAAGCGTTTATTCCAACTCCGAGATGCTTGCACCAGTCCATAAATGGAACGCTGGAGCTTGCACACTTTGTTAGCACCTTTTGGATCAACAAAACCTTCCGGCTGCATCATATACAACTCTTCTTCTAGAAATCCATTCAAGAATGCAGTCTTGACATCCATTTGCCAAATTTCATAATCTTGAAATGCAGCAATAGCTAACATGATTCGGACAGACTTAAGCATCGCTACGGGTGAGAAAGTCTCATCATATTCAACCCCTTGAACTTGTCGAAAACCTTTTGCAACAAGTCGAGCTTTATAGATAGTTACATTACCATCAGCGTCAGTCTTCTTCTTAAAGATCCATTTATTCTCAATGGCTTGCCGATCATCGGGCAAGTCAACCAAAGTCCATACTTTGTTTTCATACATGGATCCAATCTCAGATTTCATGGCCTCTAGCCATTTTGTGGAATCTGGGCTCATCATCGCTTCCTCATAGTTTGTAGGTTCATCATGGTCAAGTAACATGACTTCCAGAATAGGATTACCGTACCACTCAGTGCGGATCTTACTCTGTAGACCTCGAGAGGTTCAGCAGAAACTTGATCTGAAGTTTCATGATCAATATCATTAGCTTCCTCACTAATTGGTGTAGTTGTCACAGGAACCGGTTCTCGTGATGAACTACTTTCCAATAAGGGAGTAGATACAGTTATCTCATCAAGTTCTACTTTCCACCCACTCACTTCTTTCGAGAGAAACTCCTTCTCTAAAAAGGATCCATTCTTAGCAACGAATGTCTTGCCTTCGGATCTATGATAGAAGATGTACCCAACAGTCTCTTTTGGGTATCCTATGAAGACACATTTCTCCGATTTGGGTTCGAGCTTATCTGGTTGAAGTTTCTTCACATAAGCATCGCAGCCCCAAACTTTAAGAAACGACAACTTTGGTTTCTTGCCAAACCACAGTTCATAAGGCGTCGTATCAATGGATTTTGATGGTGCCCTATTTAACGTGAATGCGGCCGTCTCTAAAGCATAACCCCAAAACGATAGCGGTAAATCGGTAAGAGACATCATAGATCGCACCATATCAAGTAAAGTACGATTACGACGTTCGGACACACCATTTCTTTGTGGTGTTCCAGGTGGCGTGAGTTGCGAAACTATTCCGCATTGTTTAAAATGTAAACCAAACTCGTAACTCAAATATTCTCCTCAACGATCAGATCGTAGAAATTTTATTTTCTTGTTACGATGATTTTCCACTTCACTCTGAAATTCTTTGAACTTTTCAAATGTTTCAGACTTGTGCTTCATTAAGTAGATATACCCATATCTGCTCAAATCATCTGTGAAGGTGAGAAAATAACGATATCCGCCACGAGCCTCAACATTCATCGGACCACATACATTTGTATGTATGATTTCCAACAAATTTGTTGCTCTCTCCATAGTACCGGAGAACGGTGTTTTAGTCATCTTGCCCATGAGGCACGGTTCGCAAGTACCAAGTGATTCATAATCAAGTGATTCCAGAAGTCCATCAGTATGGAGTTTCTTCATGCGCTTTACACCGATATGACCTAAACGGCAGTGCCACAAATAAGTCTCACTATCATTATCAACTCTGCATCTTTTGGCTTCAACATTATGAATATGTGTATCACTACTATCGAGATTCAATAAAAATAGACCACTCTTCAAGGGTGCGTGACCATAAAAGATATTACTCATATAAATAGAACAACCATTATTCTCTGATTTAAATGAATAACCGTCTCGCATTAAACAAGATCCAGATATAATGTTCATGCTCAACGCTGGCACCAAATAACAATTATTCAGGTCTAAAACTAATCCCAAGGTAGATGTAGAGGTAGCGTGCGACCGCGATCACATCAACTTTGGAACCGTTTCCCAGCGCATCGTCACCTCGTCCTTAGCGATGCTGCTCGCTTATTCCGTAGTCCTGTTTGAGTTGCAAATATTAGTAGCAGAACCAGTATCAAATACCAGTGCAACTCGAGCTCTAGTTAGGTACACATCAATAACATGTATATCACATATACCTTTGTTTACTTTGCCATCCTTCTTATCCGCCAAATACTTGGGGCAGTTCCGCTTCGGTGACCAATCGCTTGCGGTAGAAGCACTCGATTTCAGGCTTAGGTCCGGACTTGGGTTTCTTCTCTTGAGCAGCAACATGCTTGCCGTTCTTTTGAAGTTCCCTTCTTCTTTCCTTTGCCCTTTTCTTGAAACTAGTGGTCTTGTTGACCATCAACACTTGATGCTCCTTCTTGATTTCTACCTCCGCAGCTTTTAGCATTGCGAAGAGCTCGGGAATAGTCTTGTTCATCCCTTGCATATTATAGTTCATCACAAAGCTCTTGTAGCTTGGTGGCAGTGATTGGAGAATTCTGTCAATGACACTATCATCCGGAAGATTAACTCCCAGTTGAATCAAGTGATTAATATACCTAGACATTTTGAGTATATGTTCACTGACAGAACTATTCTCCTCCATCTTGCAGTTGTAGAACTTATTGGAGACTTCATATCTCTCAATCCGGGCATTTGCTTGAAATATTAACTTAAACTCCTGGAACATCTCATATGCTCCATGACGTTCAAAACGTCGTTGAAGGCACGATTCTAAGCCGTAAAGCATGGCACACTGAACTATAGAGTAGTCATCAGCTTTGCTCTGCCAGACGTTCTTAATGTCGTCAGTTGCATCAGCAGCAGGCCTGGCACCCAGCGGTGCTTCCAGGACGTAACTTTTCTGTGCAGCAATGAGGATAATCCTCAGGTTATGGACCCAGTCCGTGTAATTGCTACCATCATCTTTCAACTTTGCTTTCTCAAGGAACGCATTAAAATTCAACGGAAAAACAGCACGAGCCATCTATCTACAAACAAACATAGACAAGCAAGATACTATCAGGTACTAAGTTCATGATAATTTAAGTTCAATTAATCATATTACTTAAGAACTCCCACTTAGATAGACATCTCTCTAGTAATCTAAGTGACCACGTGATCCAAATCAACTAAACCATAACTGATCATCACGTGAGATGGAGTAGTTTTCAATGGTGAACATCACTATGTTGATCATATCTACTATATGATTCACGCTCGACCTTTTGGTCTCTGTGTTCCGAGGCCATATCTGCATATGCTAGGCTCGTCAAGTCTAACCTGAGTATTCCGCGTGTGCAAAACTGGCTTGCACCCGTTGTAGATGGACGTAGAGCTTATTACACCCGATCATCACGTGGTGTCAGGCACGACGAACTTTGGCAACGGTGCATACTCGGGAGAACACTTCTTGATAATTTTAGTGAGAGATCATCTTAAAATGCTACCGTCAATCAAAGCAAGATAAGATGCATAAAGGATAAACATCACATGCAATTAATATAAGTGATATGATATGGCCATCATCATCTTGTGCTTGTGATCTCCATCTCTGAAGCACCGTCGTGATCACCATCGTCACCGGCGCGACAGCTTGATCTCCATCGTAGCATCGTTGTTGTTACGCCATCTATTGCTTTTACGACTATCGCTACCGCTTAGTGATAAAGTAAAGCAATTACTGAAGCGTTGCATTTCATACAATAAGCGACAACCATATGGCTCCTGCCGATTGCCGAGAACTTCGTTACAAAACATGATCATCTCATACAATAAAATATAGCATCACGTCTTGACCATATCACATCACAACATGCCTGCAAAAACAAGTTAGGCGTCCTCTACTTTGTTGTTGCAAATTTTACGTGGCTGCTACGGGCTTAGCAAGAACCGTTCTTACCTCGCATCAAAACCACAATGATAGTTCGTCAAGTTGGTGTTGTTTTAACCTTCGCAAGGACGGGCGTAGCCACACTCGATTCAGCTAAAGTGAGAGAGACAGACACCGCCAGCCACCTTTAAGCATGAGTGCTCGTAGCGGTGAAACAAGTCTCGCGTAAGCGTCTGGCGTAATGTCGGTCGGGCGCTTCATCTCACAATACCGCCAACCAAAGTATAACATGCTGGTAAGTAGTATGACTTGTATCGCCCACAACTCACTTGTGTTCTACTCGTGCATATAACATCAGCGCATAAAACCTAGGCTCGGATGCCACGATGGGGAACACAGTAATTTCAAAAATTTCCTACGCACACGCAAGATCATGGTGATGGCATAGCAACGAGAGGGAGAGTGTTAGTCCACGTACCCTCGTGAGACCGTGGCGGAAGTGTTAGCTGCTTAGCGGTTGATGTAGTCGTCGTCTTTACGATCCGACCGATCCAAGCACCGAACATACGGGGCCTCGAGTTCAGCACACGTTCAGCTCGATGGCGATCTCGGTCTCGAGATCCACCGAGCTCGGAGATGAGTTCCGTCGGCCGATGGCGTGGTGGCGATGATGATGTTCTACCGGCGCAGGGCTTCACCTAAACTCCGCGATGATATGACCGAGGTGGAATATGGTGGAAGGGGGCACCGCACACGGCTAAGGAACGATTCATAGATCAACTTGTGTGTCTATGGGGTGCCCCCCGCCCCCGTATATAAAGGAGGGAAGGGGGAGGTGCGGCCGGCCCCCTAGGGGTGCGCCTGGTGGAGTCCTACTCCCACCGGGAGTAGGACTTCCCCCTCTTGCCTTGGTGGGAAGGAAAGAGGGGAGGGGAAAGAGGAAAGGGGGGCGCCGCCCTCCCTTTCTTGTCCTATTCGGACTAGGGGGGAGGGGGCGCGCGGCCTGCCTTGGCCGGCCCTCCTCTTCTCCCTCATGGCCCACTAAGGCCCATTAACTCCCGGGAGGGTTCCGGTAACCCCCCGGTGTTCCGGTAAAATCCCGATTTCACCCGGAACTATTCCGATGTCTAAACATAGGCTTCCAATATATCAATCTTTATGTCTCGATCATTTCGAAACTCCTCGTCATGTCCGTGATCACATCCGGACTCGAACAAACTTCGTACATCAAAACTTATAAACTCATAATAAAAGCTGTCATCGTAACGTTAAGCGTGCGGACCCTACGGGTTCGAGAACTATGTAGACATGACCTAGAACTATTCTTGGTCAATAACCAATAGCGGGACCTGGATGCCCATATTGGTTCCTACATATTCTCTGAAGATATTTATCGGTCAAACCGCATAACAACATCGTTGTTCCCTTTGTCATCGGTATGTTACTTGCCCGAGATTTGATCGTCGGTATCAATACCTAGTTCAATCTCGTTACCGCAAGTATCTTTACTCGTTCCGTAATACATCATCTTATAACTAACTCATTAGTTACAATGCTTGCAAGGCTTTAGGTGATGAGTATTACCGAGAGGGCCAGAGATACCTCTCCGACAATCGGAGTGACAAAACCTAATCTCGAATTATGCCAACCCAACATGTACCTTGAAACACACAGAGAGCACCTTTATAATCACCCGATTCGTTGTGGCGTTTGGTAGCACATAAAGTGTTCTTCCGTAAGCAGGAGTTGCACAATCTCATAGTTGCAGGAACTTTGTATAAGTCATGAAGAAAGCAATAGCAGTATACTAAACGATCAAGTGCTAGGCTAACGGAATGGGTCATGTCAATCACATTATTCTCCTAATGATGTGATCCCATTAATCAAATGACAATACATGCCTATGGTTAGGAAACATAACCATCTTTGATTAATGAGCTAGTCAAGTAGAGGCATACTAGTGACTATATGTTTGTCTATGTATTCACACATGTATCATGTTTCTGGTTAGTACAATTCTAGCATGAATAATAAACATTTATCATGATATGAGGAAATAAATAATAACTTTATTATTGCCTCTAGGGCATATTTCCTTCAGTCAGAGAGGCAACGAGGCGGCCACGAGGCAGGAGGGCGTACCCAGGGAGGTAGGGCGCGCCCCCCACCCTCGTGGGCCCCTCATAGCTCCCCTGACCTAGTTCCTTCGCCTATATATATTCTTATACCCTAAAAACATCCAGGAGGGCCACGAAACCACTTTTCCACCACCGCAACCTTCTGTACCCATGAGATCCCATCTTGGGGCCTTTTTCGGCGTCCTACCGGAGGGGGATTCGATCACAGAGGGCTTCTACATCAATACCATTACCTCTCCGATGAAGTGTGAGCAGTTTACCACAGACCTTCTGGTCCATAGTTATTAGCTAGATAGCTTCTTCTCTCTCTTTGATTCTCAATACCAAGTTCTCCTCGATGTTCTTGGATATCTATTCTATGTAATACTCTTTTGCGGTGTGTTTGCAGGGATCCGATGAATTGTGGATTTATGATCAAGATTTTTTGTGGATATTATTTGGTTCTTCTCTAAATTCTTATATGCATGATTTGATATCTTTACAAGTCTTTTCAAATTATCGGTTTAGTTTGGCCTACTAGATTGATCGTTCTGGAAATGGGAGAAGTACTTAGCTTTGGGTTCAATCTTGTGGTGTCCTTTCCCAGTGACAGTTGGGGCAGCAAGGCATGTATTGTATTGTTGCCATTGAGGATAACAAGATGGGGTTTTCATCATATGGCTTGAGTTAATTCCTCTACATCATGTCATCTTGCTTATAATGCGTTATAATGCGTTACTCCATTCTTATGAACTTAATACTCTAGATGAATGTTGGATAGCAGTCGATGTGTGGAGTAATAGTAGTAGATCCAGGCAGGAGTCGGTCTACTTGACACGGATGTGATGCCTATGTTCATCATCACTGCCTTAGATGTCATCACAATTATGCACTTTTCTATCAATTACTCGACAGTAATTTGTTCACCCACCGTATTATATGCTATCTTGAGAGAAGCCACTAGTGAAACCTTTGGCCCCCGGGTCTCTTTCCATATTGTTGAATCTCGTTTACATCTTGCTAGTTTCCGATCTACTATTCTGCAATCTTTACTTCCCAATCTATAAACCAAAAATACCAAAAATATCTACTTTACCATCTCTATCAGATCTCACTTTTGCGAGTGACCGTGAAGGGATTGACAACCCCTTTATCGCGTTGTTTGCAAGTTGTTGATTGTTGAAGTTTTGTGTTGTGAAGTTTTCAAGTTTAGGGTAAGTATTTGATGGACTATGGAATAAGGAGTGGCAAGAGCCTAAGCTTGGGGATGCCCAAGGCACCCCAATGTAAAATTCAAGGACAACCAAAAGCCTAAGCTTGGGGATCCCCCGGAAGGCATCCCCTCTTTCGTCATCGTCTATCGGTAACTTTACTTGAGGCTATATTTTTATTCACCACGTGATATGTGTTTTGCTTGGAGATGTCTTGTATGATTTGAGTCTTTTCTTTTTAGTTTACCACAATCATCCTTGTTGTACACACCTTTTGGGAGAGACACGCTTGAATCGTGATTTATTAGAATACTCTATGTGCTTCACTTATATCTTTTGAGCTAGACAATATTGTGAAAGAACATGCGGTGCCCCCATGTTTGGTTTTGGTAATTGATGACAATCTCTATGGACTAATGGTTGCCTTGAGTTATTTTTGAAGGTTTTGTCAATAGGCTTTTCTTGAAGTCCATGTGTTGGTTTCAAGGAGTTTATGAGTTTACCAAGGTGTTATTAAGGAATTATCCAAAGATTGGTCATGTTAGTGTTGAGCTTATTGCAAGCATGTCCTGAAGAAGAAGATTGTGTGATCATTCATGTTTACCTTCAAGACATCATCCAAATGAAGAGAGTTGGAAAGATTCAAGGTTGATCAAGACTAAGTCAAGAGTGAATCAAGTTGATCAACTCACAAAGCGTAGAAGATGTACCGAGAGGGACATAGTGATCCCATGGTATGGTAAGCATTGTCCATTGCACTTTGTGTACTAACCCATGGTCTATGCGAGAGTTCTTTGTGGTGTTAGGTACGTGTCCATGGGCTTGCGTCAAGAGGAAGATATCATACAACCCATGGAAAGGATGACATCAAGTGGTGATCGTCATCATGATTGCCGTGTTCAAGTTCAAGTGGAGCATCACGAAGATATCAAGTGCTTGAATCTTGCCATCCTTTGTGGTGTCAATGGTCTTGTGAAGATGTGCTGAAGAGAGGCTCACCCATAGTGGAGTATGGGGGAGCAATCATCTAGTCTTCATCGAGCCAACGCAATCAAGAAAGGTGGTCCAACTTGAGGGAGTCAAGATCTTCATCATCTAGCTCAAGTGGACCATGTGCAAGGCAAAGGTTTGCCCTTGATAGGCTTTCTATTTTCTGGTCTCGTGGTGGTAGTTGGGAGACCGGGTTATCAGATCATTTGTCGTACTATCAAGGGGGGCTCTCAAGTTCGTAGCTTGATCGTATCGTTAGTAGAGAGCTCAAACCATTGCATCCTTGCATCATATTTCTTGGTTCTTGTTTGGTTCTCTTTGCGAGTCTTAAAGCTTATGGTCATCTCGATGACAAGCTTGAGTTAATCGAAAACGGAGTTTGCATGCGTCTTCTATGATGTTTTCGGTGTTGGAGGTTTTACCGGTCTTATCCGAGGAAGGGTGTCGGTGTCAAAACCGGCGGATCTCGGGTAGGGGGTCCCGATCTGTGCGTCAAGGCTGATGATAACAAGAAGCAAGGGACACAAATGTTTACCCAGGTTTGGGCCCTCTCGATGGAGGTAAAACCCTACTTCCTGCTTGATTAATATTGAAGATATGGGTAGTACAAGAGTAGATCTACCATGAGATCGTAGAGGCTAAACCCTAAAAGCTAGCCTATGATGGTATGATTGTAATTCTGATCGGCCTTCTAAGGACCAACCTCTCCGATTTATATAGACACCGGAGAGGGCTAGGGTTTACATGGAGTCGGTTACAAGCAAGGAAACACAATATCCCGATCGCCAAGCTTGCCTTCCACGCCAAGTAGAGTCCCATCCGGACACGGGCCGAAGTCCTGACTCTTGTATCTTCACGCTTCAATAGTCCGGACATTGTACACAGTCCGGCTGTCCGGATACCCCCTAATCCAGGACTCCCTCAGTAGGCCCTGAACCAGGCTTCAATGACGATGAGTCCGGCGCACAATATTGTTTTCCGCATTGCAGGGCGGGTTCCTTCTCCGAATACTCCAAAGTGGTTATCGAACATGTAGACCGTTGGCAAGATGATCTTCACATAGCATAAACCCGATCCGCTGGCAATCTTCGGGTGTCGTGCCCTTGCATCGTGGCCTGGTCCAGCACGAACCGGCGTTTCTTATCCCACCTCGACTCGTGTTACGAGGCAGTTTTATTGGCACGTCCCATCGAGGCAGAAATCGTGCTCCTTTTATTATGGGATTTTCCATTAATATGGGCGTGCGTGACCCCACGACGGCCATTGGTATAACTCCGTGTGTTTTGAGATAAGCCTCAAACGGTCACACCGAGGACTCTTGATATTCACCCTCTTTATAAAGGGGTCGAGGCCTATGCCTCTTTTCCACCTTCCTCGCGCCTTCTCGCACCTCGAGTTCTAACACCCAAAACCCAAGCTTCAACACCCCAGATTCTCCAATATATCTGGATCCGCCCCTCAGGGCCGGTGGGTGGCCTCCTTGATTAAAAAGGAAGACATTGCGAAGCTTAGGGAGGTCGGATACCTGAGTGCCGACATCTAGCACAGGCTTCCTGCTCCAGGGAAGGTCATCCCCACACCGGAGCCTAATGAGTGCGTCCTTTTTGTCCCACACTGCCTCCGTAGCTTGGGCTTCACCCTCGACCCCTTTATGAGGGGGCTCATGTTCTACTATGGGTTGGATTTTCATGATCTGGCTCCAGACGCTATCCTCCGTATCTCGTCGTTCATTATCGTGTGCGAGGCTTTTCTCCACATCACCCCACACTTCGGCTTATGGCTTAAGACCTTCAATGTGAAGCCTAAGATGATCGAGGGGTGGCAGGTGGAGTGCGGAGGTGCCGTAATAAGCAGGAACGCCGATGCCCCATGGCCAGAGGGTTCTTTCCTAGAAGTATTCGATGTATGGCAATGGAGGTGGTTTTATGTCACGGCACCCAGAGGCACAAAGTGGGCAGCCGCCCCCAAGTTCCACTCGGGCCCTCCGTCATAGTTGGCGTCTTGGACAGACGTAGGACGGAATTGGGGGCCCACTGGTGATGTACCAGTACTGCAGAATCGCATCCGAGAGCTTCGTGAGAGGGCCATTAATCTCGTCAGCATAATGCAAGTGATGTTAATCCGACGGATGTTGTCGTGCCAACGTCAGCCTCTCCGGATGTGGGAGTTCAATCCGGAGGGTCCGAGGACTGTCAAGCACTTCTTCGGCTTGAAGCTCGAAGAGATGTGCAAGTCATTCTTCGGACAGAAAGTGGAGTGTCCGGACACCACCGAGGACGCGGGCCTAAGCTGCAATCGCCTAGACACCCAAGTAAGTAGTCTTGATATCGGACACCTTGTTTTGAATTTGTCATAATTGTTTATTATGACAATCATCCGTGGCCAGGAATGGCTGAGCAAGGCGGAGAGAATCAGGTGTCCGGCACCACTTCCCGAAGGCTCGTCTGGTCCCACCATGGCCAAGATGCTTGACCGGGTACTCAGCAGAATGCCCTCAGGGAAGGACGAGGGGAAGAACGAAGAAACCGAACTCCACACGCTACGCATGGGAACCGGGGGAATTGTTACCTCCCCTAAGGAGGATAGTGGGGAAAGGGAGGCTAAGGCCTCCTACCCGCGCGGGAAGAAGAGGGCTGCCTCCGAAGACTTGGAGGCGAGGATGCCCAAAATAGGGAAAAAGGTATCCCCAGGGGGCCCTGCCCGACGGGCACCCTCACCGCATCATCCCCACCAACGGGCCAGCCCTCCACCGAGCTATAAGACCATCTATAATTTGAAGGTACTGTGTCTCTCTTAGATCAATAACCAGGATTCGACTTTTCGCAGTCTGGCTAGCAGCTCTTCTCAACAGGGTTCGTCTTCGGGGGATCTTCCTCCGGAGATGATGGAGAGCGAGACCCCACCCGCCTCTCCGACTTATGAAGCGGGTGACACCGAGGTGTCGTCACGGAGGAGTCTGGATTTGCCGTAGCCGGAAGCCCATACGTCAGCCGCCCTGAGTCCGGAGCGTTGGGCTCACACGAGGGGCGATGGGAAGGGTCCAGCACAGTTCAATGTTCGGCCGGACGTACTGACGGGCTTACTAGAGCGAGTTGCGCTCTCGGAGGAGCACCACTCATTAATGAGCGCGGTGCTCAAAAAGGTTTCATCTGCTATGAGCGGTTTGAATGAAGCCTTCACAAGCCTGCTCAGAGGCTTTGAGGTATGTAATGAAGAATACACTATCTATTTTGCTGTGAGGCATGCGCTAGGTGTGCTCCATATAGATACTAGCCCCTGAGACTCTAGTTGCCCGCCCTTAGGGATCATAAACCAATGACTGTGCTGTAAATACGTGCAGGTATCTGTGAGTCCGGCCGCCGGCCAGTCCGTTGAAGTTGCCGAACTAAAGAGGCAAATTGGATCGATTGATGTTGATATCACGCTGGTGAATGAGCGGCTGGACAAATCACAAGGTATGCGTCCTGCTTTCCTTTGTATAGGAAAATATGAAGTTGGCATGATATTAATGTGATATGTTTGGACTGCAGATGGTGCTGCTGCCGTGGAGGCCCGAGCTTGCTCAAGCCAAGGAACAAGCTCGAGTGAGCAATGCGTCTGCCCTAAAGGCGGCCGAGGAATTGAGAGCCGAACGGGCTGCTCATCGTCGAAGCGAGGAGAAGATAGCCGAAATGGCTGTGGAGTTAAAAAATGCCGCTGACTGGTATGAGCTCCTTAAAAAGGAGCATAAGGGTAGTTCAGCCAACCTAAACAAGGCACTTAATGCCACCAAGGAAATATGGACCGAGCTCAGGGGTGCGCGGGAGGAGCTTCAACAGGTCGGTAAAATCGCGGCTGGGGGCTCCTATTTGCTGCGGACGAAGTTTTCGATCAATCGCTCCCTGGATGGACGCTGAGTCCTGCGGACGCATATCGCGGAATTGGCGAAAATGCGGTGATCTGCCAAGTTTTTCAAAGATCAGGGTGATAAGGAAGTGGAGAAGCTTTTCTGGTCGCAGTTCGATGCTCCCACTCGTCTGATGCCGTTAAGTGACAAGATGGCTGTTGTAGCGGAGCTTCACAGGCTATCCGGGCTTGCAATGCGGTTTGTAGTAGACCATCTTTGGCTGAAGGGGCCTAAGCCGGACAGTTACTTTGGTTTGGTGCAACAGTTCCTTGGGGCCGTGCCTCGGATCGATGCCATGAGGAGCTCGGCGTGCATAGAGGGTGCGCGGATGGCCCTTGCCCGTGTTAAAGCCTATTGGATGATTATGGAGGCCACCATTATAGTGGCCCAGGATCCGGTGGGGGCCAACATCCGGCCGAGCACTACTTGGCGCAGGTCACCGAAGGTGCCCGCCTAATAGAGGCACAGTGCTCGAAGAATGTCCTATTCGAGTGATGAATCGAATCATTGTAAAAACAATGTTATTTTGGTTGCAAGGCTATATTTATACTTTTTGCCTGAAAGTATTATTGTGTCCCCTGTGCGGCCGTTTTTTTTGTATATATATATGTGTAATCCGAAAGTTAGCAGTCGTTGGCTTCAGGCTCCATGCATACAATGCGGGGGTGTTCACGAAAAATATGATTAATCACACTTGATCCAACGTCTTGGTCCATTAAGGAGGTGATCGCACGCCGAACTAGGCAACCGGACTATATAGTTGTAACACTTTCGCTTAGCCATGGGAGTCTAAAGTTGGGGCTACTATGTAGCCCCTGGTACCTTCGCGTGCATCCGGATACGGGCGCGTATGTACATGACCGAGAAATGGTCCTTCGTTAATGTGGAGGAATCCTAAAGATTCCGGTGAGTCTTCGAGTGGTTGAACAGTCTCTCACTTCATCATGACAGACAGTTTTCGGCTTTCTCTACTAAGGTGCTCATCCAGAATAACCAGGGCACAATCGCAGTAGTTCTCCTTTGGCCACCTTAGCCGATAATAGCGGAACGTAAGGCGGAACACCCAGGAGCCGGGCAAACCCAACATTTGACCAAAGACATGATTCGAAGTTGATGCATATAAGGCCAAACTCGTGACGCCGAACACTCCCGAAGGTATTCAGACTTTATAACAAATGATGGGCTCAAGAATGCCCATTCATTATAAACCCTGCGTTTCCAGGTACGTGCGTTAATCTGTCGTGGCGAAATGCCAAAAACGGCAGTATCCTCTGTGGGTATGGAACCCAAGGGATGGTTAAACAACAAGAGGCAATAGAAAAGGTTTACACAGGGGCTTAATCTAAAAAGAAACCTGTTGAACGGGGCCCTGCTGCATGTCTGCGCCTTTGTCTCCGTTGTGCCGTATCCTGGAAGGGTATCGCATGAATGTTGTCTGTGGAAAAAGAAAACTCATAGGAGAGTACAATGTGAGTATGCGATGGATAGTAAACGTGTAAGATGTTGGCCTGCCGATAAGGTTGAGCCAAGTGTGGGACTGTATTTATAGCCCCTGGTGTCCGCTATGGGATTACATATACGGTGCCCTGGTTCAATTTTATCCGGGCCACAGGACTCGTCTAACCGTATCCTGGGTCGTAATGACCAGTCATGTTTTATGATATTGGAGGTCGCTTATAGTTCGGCCACTAGGGCCGTCGTGTGTTCCTCTATGCCTGAAGAGCGCTCTGTTATTCCGCTAACGGTGATGACGCCACGTGGACCGGGCATCTTGAGTGTAAGGTAGCCATAGTGCGGCAACGCGTTGAAGCGGGCGAAGGCCATTTTTCCAAGCAGTGCGTGATAGTCTCTTTGGAAGGGTGCGATTATGAAGGATAGTTCTTCGCTTCTGGAGTTGCCTAGAGAGCCGAATGTTACTTCTAGTGTGACGGAGCTCCGGTTGTAGGCTTCAACGCCTGGTATCACCCCTTCAAAGGTGGTGTTGCTTTGATTAATTCTGGATGGGGCTATCCCCATCCTGCGGACAGTGTCCTCATATATTAGATTGAGACTGCTGTCGCCGTCCATGAGGATATGAGTGAGATGATATCCATTGATTATTGGGTCAAGCACCAAGGCCTCTAATCCTTCGTGCCGAATACTAGGTCGACCGTCCAAGCGGTCGAAGGTGATTGGATAAGACATCCAGTAGTTAGGTGTAGGTACGATGGGCTCTGCATCGCGCGCGTCTCTACGCATGCGTCCGTGACTTCTTATGGATGTACAAGTCACGTGGATCATGTTCACTGTTTTAACCTCTGGCGAGAATTTTTTCTTTCCCCCAGTGTTCGGCTGGCGAGGTTCATCCTCGTCTTCACTTGGTGTTTCCGTTCCCTTGTGTTCAGCATTTAACTTGCCGGCCTGTTTGAAGACCCAGCACTCTCTGTGTGTGGTTTGCAGGCTTGTCAGGGTGCCATGAATTTGGCACAGTCTGTCCAGGACTCTGTTCAGACCGGATGGTCCCTCTTTGCTTCCTTTAGATGGCTTCTTTTGCTGATTAGGTCGAGAGCCCCTGAATCCGGCATTAACTGTTGTGTTGTCCGGGCTCTCTTCCTTGTTTTGGCATTTATTTTTATTACGCCATGGCTTCCCGTTGCTATCCCTTATTTCGGATGTGCTGGGGTCGCTGGTGCCTTTACGGGCTAGCCAGCTATCTTCACCCGCACAAAAGCGGGTCATAAGGCTTGTTAGGGCTGCCATTGTCCTTGGCTTTTCTTGGCTGAGGTGTCTGGCGAGCCACTCGTCGCGGATGTTGTGTTTGAATGCCGCTAAGGCTTCGGCATCCGGACAATCGACAAGTTGATTCTTCTTAGTGATAAATCTATTCCAAAGCTTGCGGGCGGACTCTCCGGGTTGTTGGATTATGTGACTTAAATCGTCAGCATCCGGAGTCCGGACATAAGTCCCTTGAAAATTGGCCCTGAAAGCATCCTCGAGTTCCTCCCAACTCCCAATTGAATTTTCGGGGAGGCTTTTCAACCAGTGCCGAGCTGGTCCCTTCAGTTTGAGGGGAGGTATTTGATGGCGTGGAGGTCATCCCCACAAGCCATGTGAATATGCAGGATAAAACCCTCGATCTAGACCCCTGGGTCTGTCGTTCCGTCATATGCCTCTATGTTCACAGGTTTAAAGCCCTGTGGGAATTCATGGTCCAGTACCTCTTTGGTAAAGCACAGGGGGTGAGCAGCGCCTCTGTATCTGGACACGCTGTGGCATGCCGTCGGCTGTTGTTGTGTTCGGTGTTTATTCCGAAGTGGTATTTGATTGACATAATCGTTGTGACGACCACAGTCCCCCACCGGGGTGTGTCCTTTAGATCCGTAGATGGACCTAGCTGCACCAGTTTTCTTATCCAGGTGCTCATGTAGATCGTGCGCGTCTTCGGTAGCTGCTTTGTTGCGGTTATGAAGTGGTACGTCTGGCCTCCTGGTCGTGTTACTCTTTGGTGGAACGTCCTCGTCGTCGAATTCTGGCAGTAGCTTGCGTTTTGGGTAGCTCTTTGTATGGCGATCGTCGCCATATCTTTCTTCAGTGTTTAGCACTTTGTTCCATCTGTGATTGAGCGTTTCATGTGCGGCTTTAAGCCATTGCTTCTACTTCTTCAGACTTCTCGCTGTGGCCATAAGCTTTCTGTGGAGGTTATCTCGTTCCACGCGTTCTTCTGGAATGATGAATGCGTCATCGTCCGGACTGTCTTCTTGTCCTGGGCCGGTTTGATGAACTCGTCCCTCTGGATCATTGTCTTCGGGCGTCTGCTCCGAACTGTGTTCGGCGTGACCTGGTTCGTCCTGCTCCATCGCTGGTTCCGTATGGTCGTTGTTGCCTTCGGGGTTGACCGGAGTATGGATCCTTCTGGCGCTCTTGCTGATATTTTTACTGTTGCTGGACTTGGAACAGCGTCTGTGCTGTCGCTTTGACTTTTGCCCAGGGGTTTTATCTTCTGGATTGTCACCGTCGTCCTCCTTGGGCGTATCCACCATGTGTATGTCGTGTGACGAGGCGAAAGTTCGGTACCCCATAGATTCTGAATCTTCTCCTGCATCGTCGTCCATACCGTCGATGCCTTCGGAGTCGAACTCAAGCACATCGGTTAGATCATCAACCGTGGCTATGAAGTGGGTGGTGGGTGGGTAACGAATTTCTTCGTCGCCTGCTTCCCACTCGAGCCGAACATAGTTCAGACCGGAATTTTCTGCCAAAGAGAGAGTTTTTAATGAGTTCAGCATGTCGCCAAAGGGCGAGTGCTGAAAGATGTCCGCTGCGGTGAACTCCATTACCGGAGCCCAACCAGGCTCGGCGGGCCCGGGGACGCGTGGACTAGAACCTACATCCGGATACGAATCCGGGGATCTGGAGTCACAGGCTTCCTCGGAAGTGAGGCCTGTGTTCGGCTCCATCAACGATGAGGGTACGGCCTGCGGGGCGGGGTCCAGCCCTCCGTCCTTAGGCAACACAACCTGCCCCGGATTTAGATCCGGGGCTTCTGCCGGGGTGATATCCCAAGCATCGTCTAATAGCGGGTCTAAGCCATGCTCATCGTGACTGCTCGGTGCTCCTGGCGCAGGCCCGAATCCATCGAAGATCAAGTCTCCGTGAATATTCGACGTGTAGTTCAAGTTTCCGAACCTGACCTGGTGGCCGGGGGCATAGCTGTCGATCTGCTCCAGATGGCCAAGCGAATTGGCCCATAGTGCGAAGCCGCCGAACATGAAGATCTGTGCGGGGAGAAAAGTCCCGCCCTGGACCGTGTTGTTGACGATTGCAGGCGCCATCAAGCCCTGTTGCGACGACACAGAGGAACTCTCAATGAAAGCACCAACGCCGGTGTCAAAACCGGCGGATCTCGGGTAGGGTGTCCCGATCTGTGCGTCAAGGCTGATGGTAACAGGAAGCAAGGGACACAGATGTTTACCCAGGTTCCGGCCCTCTCGATGGAGATAAAACCCTACTTCCTTCTTGATTAATATTGAAGATATGGGTAGTACAAGAGTAGATCTACCACGAGATCGTAGAGGCTAAACCCTAAAAGCTAGCCTATGATGGTATGATTGTAATTGTGATCGGCCTTTTAAGGACTAACCTCTCCGGTTTATACAGACACCAGAGAGGGCTAGGGTTTACATGGAGTCGATTACAAGGAAGGAAACACAATATTCGGATCGCCAAGCTTGCCTTCCACGCCAAGGAGAGTTCCATCCGGACACGTCCCGAAGTCCTGAGTCTTGTACATTCACGCTTCAATAGTCCGGACGTTGTACACAGTCCGGCTGTCCGGATACCCCCTAATCCAGGATTCCTCAAAGGGTTCTCACCATTTTCTTATGGGCCTTTTCTAATTTGCTTCTTATTGATATTTATTTCAAGATTGTGTTAGCCCTTGTCTCTAGCTTTCCAACAAACTTGGTTTCATCGAATTCGGAGTCCGTTTGCAAAAGTTGTGGCAGTTTTGGTGTTCTGAAAAGGCTGCAGTGGTACTACCGCGAATTGGAGCGGATGTAATTTTTTTACTACCGCTCCAGAGCGGTACTACCGCGGCTCCTACAGCGGTAGTACCACTCCGGACCAAAAACTCGTCCCAAGTCCTGCGGTGGTAGGCCCGGTTGTATTTTTTAGTACCGCTACCCTTTGCGGTAGTACCGCGATCCCTAGCAGTAGTACCGTGAGGACGAGAGGTAGTACCGCTCAGGTGGTTCTACTAGCCTTTTGCCTCCTCGCTGTTGTTTTTCAAAGGGGTACCGCTCCTTGGAGCGGTAGTACCGCTCTATGCGAGCTGTGAGCATAATGGTTGGATTTTTCCCGACCTATAAAAGGGGGTCTTCTTCCCCATTAAACCTCATCCCTTGAGCTCGTGTTCTTCCCCCATTGTTTAGCTTCTTCGAGCTTGCTAACTCTCAATCCCTCCATGGATTCTTGCTAGTTTTTGAGGGAAAAGAGAGAGGAGATCTAGATCCACATTTCCACCAATCACTTTCTCCTCTATGTGAGGGGAACCCCTTGGATCTAGATCTTGGAGTTCTTGGTGTTCTCCTTCCTGTTCTTCCTCTCATCTTCCTCCCTAGCATTAGTTGCTTCGATGGGATTTGAGAGAGAAAGACTTGGGCACTCCATGTGCCCTTGCCATTGCATTTGGTGCATCGGTTTGAGTTCTCCACGTGATACGTGGAAGTTACAAGTTGAGAAGCTTATTACTCTTGGGTGCTTGGTACCCTTGAGCTTGTTACTCTTGGGTGTTTGGACACCCAGAGCTTGTTCCTCTTGGGTGCCTTGGTTCCCTAGACGGTTGGTGTTGTTCGGAGCTCAATCATTGTGATGTAAAGCTCCGTGCAAGCGTCGGGGTCTCCAATTAGGTTGTGGAGATCGCCCTGAGCAATTTGACAGGTACCAGTGACCGCCCCCAAGGGTTGCCAAAGTGCACGGGTTCAGTGACCGCCCCCAAGGATAGCCATTTGTACGGGTTCGGTGACGGCCCTCAAGGGTCCCTTAGTGGAATCACGGCATCTTGCATTGTCTTGGCGTGAGGAGATTCTGTGGCCCTAGTGGCTTCTTGGGGAGCATTGTGCCTCCACACCGCTCCAAACATAGATTAGCATCCGCAAGGGTGTGAACTTCGGGATACATCATCGTCTCCACGTGCCTCGGTTATCTCTTTCCCGAGCCCTTTACTTATGCACTTTACTTTGTGATAGCCATTTTGTTCTTTGTCATATATCTTGCTATCACATAGTTGCTTATCTTGCTTAGCATAAGTTGTTGGTGCACATAGGTGAGCCTAGTTGTTTTAGGTTTTGTGCTTGACAAATTAACCGCTAGGTTTATTACGCATTTGTTCAAGCCTTAACCGTAATTATTTTAAAGCGCCTATTCACCCCCCCCCCTCTAGGCGACATCCTCGATCTTTCAATTGGTATCAGAGCCTCGACTCTCTTTGTTGGGCTTAACCGCCTAGAGAGTAAAGATGTCGACTAGGGGATTAGGATTCTCTGACACTCTTAGTTTCAATGGCACAAATTTTGATGTTTGGGTAATTCGCATGCTTAATCTCTTTAGGGTCATGGACCCAAATTTAGAGCGAATTGTAGATATGGGGTTTTCTCCTCCAAAGGATCCCCAAAGATTATGTTTAGAGGATGAGAAAAAATCGTATCTCAATGCTCAAGCTTCTAATGTGATTTTCGATGCTTTGAGCAATGTAGTTATATTTCAACTCATGTCGTTCCGGGATGCTCATGAGTTGTGGACAAAGCTTCAAGATAAATATGGCACGTCCAAGATTTGTAAGGATGATTGTTCTCCCTCCATCTCCGGCCGTGTTGTGTTCTCAACTTCTTCTACTTCACCTACATGTGGTTTGCCACAAGGTAATGACATGGTGACTAATGGTGTTCATTGCAATGATGATAGTTTGCTTATTGTTGATAACACTACAAAAAAAACACTTCCGTGATGATACGTGTTTGTCACAGTAGGTCGCGTTTTTTGTCATGCATGTACATCCATGACGATTTTATGACAGAATCAAGATAGTCATACATGTGTTGTCGTAGAAGTGTTCCATGACATTACCAAAATTATCATAACGGAAGTGTCCACTTCCATGACGATAAATCGTGCGTCACAGAAGTGCTTTCGTCAAGGGTGAACGACACGTCAAGAATGGAGCGATGTCAAGAATGGATGACAAGGGGGAAGGAGGAGTGGTCCTTAGGGATCATCATGGTCCCTTTAGAGGAGGGGCTGCAATATGCTTCCCAGGTGCCGGCACCCCCCAACTCTTGGAGATTCTGGCGGCAAAAAGCGCTGTGCAAATGGCGATTTCTATGGATGTGCAACGGCTTCATGTCGAGTTGGATAGTCAGGAGGTGGTGGCCATGCTATAGGGTGATGGCAGGAACCTTTCGACTCTTGGCCCGGTTGTCGAGGAGATCAAGGAGATGCTGAGGATGCGGCGAGAGATCAAAATCACGTGGGTTAGGCGCTCTGCTAATGGAGCTGCGCATGGCTTAGCTAGAGAGGGGGTGTGCAACGATAGCTCGTTATTTTATGATTTTCCTCCAGACTACATTATCCGTATTGTAGCGGACGAGGTCCCAACCTTTGTTTAAATTTAAATAAAGTTGCAAGTTCCCCTAAAAAAAGGGTGACCGACACGTGGCATCCACCGTAACGGAACGCCGTTAAGCTATCGGGTCGGGTTTTGGATCCGATAACCCGTTAACAGCCCCGACCAATGGGGATTTTCCACGTGTAAAATCATCATTGGCTGGAGGAAACACGTGTCGGCTCATCGTTGGGACAGATGTCATCCACTCATTGGATTGAAGGCGCCTATGATACGTCGACACGTGGCACGGCCCAACAGAGGCCCATTCCTGTTAAAGGCCGGCCCGTTTGACTTGGTAAAAAGGTGGTGGGCCGGCCCATGGAAAGCCTATTAACGGCTTGTTCGCATATAGCCCATTTACAGCCCGCTCACCCAAGGCCCGTTACGCCCTATCCGAATTAGGCCCAGTAGCGTCATCTGGGCCATCCAATATGATTCCAGCCTGTTTTCACTTCTCGCCCATGTATGGCCAATGACGTCTTTTGGCCCATATGAGGCCCTATGTAACTCTTGGCCTATTAACGGCCCGTGGTGAAACTGGCCCGCAATGAACAGTGTATCACTTTACACCCACTAACGCCCCATGGTGAAACTGGCCCGTAATAACAGTGTATCACTTTATACCCATTAAGGGCTCGTTATTCAGTTGGGCCGTTTCCAGCACATGTTATCTTTCGGCCTTCTCAGAGCCCATTTATTCTTGGGCTCATTTCCAGCATTGGTTTACTTACGGTCCGTGAAAGTGCAACTAATCCCCAGGTGGTTTTGGTAATTAATAACAACATATATATCATTGAACTAATCATTTCTTGAGAATATTTCAGAAAGTTCAGCGATATGGGAATGGCAATGACCGATGATGTGGACCCTCAAAATGCTAAGGAAAACATTGGCAAAAGCTCAAGACTCCATTTTGGTTTAGTGATCCAAGATCACATTGAGTCCATAGGAAAGCCAATACTATTAAAGGGATGAGGTTATGATGATGATCTGGTTGCTCTAAAGTGCTTAGTGATTTATCTCTCAAACAATCAGCAATCTTTCATTCCAACATAAACTCATAAGTAATCTCGGTCCCACCGATTCCAAACTCAGTCACACCGAGATGAACCACCTCACCATATAGCCAAAACCCTAGAATCTCGGATTTTCCGATTCCAAACTCGGTCATTCGAAATTGGTGTTGCCAAGCTTCAGAACATACGTACTCAAATCGGTGTCACCGAGATGAGAAAGTCGGTCCCACCGAGATTGGCAAACCCTAGACTTTGGAAGAATCGGTCTAGCCGAGATTGTATTTTCGGTCCCACGAAAATCCCAACGTTCACAAGATTTGAACTTTCGGTCGACCGAGTTGTCAACTTCGGTCCGACCGAGATTACTCAAATGTGTGTAGCAGTTGGATTTTGTGTGGAGGCTATAAATACCCTCCACCTCCTCTTCATTAGTGGAGAGAGCCATCGAAAGAACTACCACTCCTACCTTACATTTCGAGAAGAAAACTACCTACCCTTGTGTTGAGATCAAGTTGCTCCACTCCCACCATATGAAACTTGATTTCTAGTCTTTCCAAGTTGCTTTCCACTCAATCCCTTCCTCCACCACAGCCAAATCGGTGAGGAGAGTTGAGTGTTGGGGAGATATCATTTGAAGCACAAGAGCAAGGAGTTCATCATCACCAACCCCATCTATTACCTTTTGGAGGTGGTGCCTCCTAGATTAGTTAGGTGTCGCTTGGGAGCCTCCGTCATGATGTGGAGTTGAACCAAGGAGTTTGTAAGGGCAAGGAGATCGCCTACTTCGTGAAGATCTACCCCGAGTAAGGCTAGTCCTCCGTGGGCGTAAGCCATGATGGCATAGACAAGGTTGCTTCTTCGTGGACCCTTCGTGGGTGGAGCCCTCCGTGGACTCATGCAGGCCGTTACCCTCCGTGGGTTGAAGTCTCCATCAGCGTGGATTGGCGATAGCACCACCTATCGGAACCACGAGAAAAAATCTCCGTGTCTCCATTGCGTTTGCTCTTCTCCACCTCTCATTTACTATCGTGCAATTTACTTTCCGCTGCCATAACTCTAGAATTGCATGTGTAGGGTGATACTTGACTTGGTTATCATTGTGAACTTGCTAAGAAACTACTCCAATCAAAAGGCAAAATTTTAAGTTGTCAAGTAGTCTAATCACCCCCTCTAGACATACTTCCGATCCTACAAGTGGTATCGAGCTTTGGTCTCCATTGGATTGGTTCCATTGCATTGGACTCCATAAGCTTGGTTTCACAACCTAGGAGAGTATGGCGTCTAGTGAGGGTAATTTCCGTGAGGTCCTTACTTTGATGGTTCAAACTTTGCTAGTTGGAAGCATAAAATGAAAATGCATATTCTTGGACATAACCACGCCGCATGGGGCATTATTTGTGTTGGCTTGCAAGGTGAGTTCTTGAAGAAGGAAAAGTTCGGATCGTGAAGCTCTGCGGATGAGTTGCGGATGTTCGTAACAATGCTCAAGCTTGTGACATTCTCTTCAATGCTTTGTGTCCCGGGAGTTCAACAAGATCAGCCGTCTTGAGAATGCAAAAGAGATTTGGGACACTTTGGTGAAATGCACGAAGTTACCGAGTCCGTGAAGGAATCAAAGCTAGATGTTCTTCAAGGTCGACTTGACAAGTTCAAGATGAAGGAAGGTGAAGAATTCGCTGAAATGTATTCTAGGCTTGCTCTCATCACCAATGAGATGGCAGGCTTAGGAAGCGAAGAAATGACCGACCGATTCATCATCAAGAAGATTCTCAGAGCTTTGGATGGAAAGTATGACACCGTGTGCACTTTGATTCAAATGATGCCAAACTACAAAGATCTCAAGCCTACCGAAGTCATTGGAAGGATTGTTGCTCATGAGATGACACTTAAAGATAAGGAAGAGCTTCACAACAAGTCAAGTGGTGCTTACAAAGCTGCAGTTGAAGCTCCCACATCCTCAAGTGACAAGCTAGTTTCCAATGAAGAGATAAGCCTAATGGTGAAGAACTTCAACAAATTCTACAAGAGTAGAAGCAAGGAAAGAAGCTCAAAGTCTAGATCATATGATGAAAGGAGATCTTCTAGTCGTGATCGAAACTGCTACAATTGTGGAAGACCGGACACTACTCAAATGAGTGTTCGACTCCCCACAAGAGAAGAAAGAATCTCCAAGAAGAAGAAGCTCAAGAGAAGAGTCGCCTCGAAAGAGAGAAGGAGTAGAGATGATCGTTATGAGCGAAGATCCTCTCGGAGAAGCAAGGATTCGGAAAGGAAAGACAAGTCATCAAGGAGCTACACAAGAAGAAAACATCAAGCTCATGTTGGTGAATGGGTTTCGGCTCCGACTCAAACAATCACTCGAAAGAAGCTATCACTCCAACTCGAATCTGATCAAGATGAAGGTGTTGCGGTCTTGCTCTAGTGTCCTCCAACTTCAACTCCTATGACATATTTGATTCACCAAATGAGGGGATTGGAAGATGCTTCATGGCAAAAGGCCCCAAGGTATCACATCCTGAATTTATTGACTTTGATAGTGATGAGGATGACTTGCTTGGTGAAGATGAGCTTTTACATGATAAATCTAGTGAGCTTAGCAATGATGAACATGCTAGTAGTCTTTATAGTCGAGAAGAGTCGAATGACAATGCTATGAAGGAGATTGAGCGTCTAACTAAAGAACTAAACACTCTTAAGTTAGCTCATGAAACAACTCAAGAAGATCATAGAGAGCTCCTAAGATCTCATGAGAAGCTACGCTTGAGAAGCTCAATCTAGAGCAAGAACATGAGTTTCTAAAAGCTATCAATGACGATCTTCGAAAGAAGAGTTCTTCATATCTTGCCAAACGACTTCTCTTATCTAATTTCTTGCCACCTATCAAAACTAAGCATGACAAGCATAAGAAAAATTCTTCATCTAGTAGTAACAATAATCATGCTAAATCAAATGTTGTTACTTCTAGTAATTCTCTTGATTCCACTAACAATGTTTCAAGCCAAGTTTCACTTGAGCAAGAAAATAGTCAATTGAAAGGGATTATAGAAAAGGTGTCTACAAGAGTCTTGCGGAAGCAAGAGCTTTGAGAAATTGTTCGCAAACAAGGAAGACACCGAAGAATCAAGGAATTGGTTTTGAGCGAAAGTTCAACGCCGAGGGTGTTGAATGGGAAGAAGGTCAATATCCCACTCCAAAGTTTGTCTCTCAAGAGAAGAAGTATGATCCTACTTCTTCCAATGAGGAACAAGCTCAAGATGATCTTCCACCACAAGACCACAAGCTAAAAGGCAAGGACAAGCTTCAAGAGGAGATTGATGCATTCATTGAAGCACCCAAGGCCATGGTCAAGTGGGTTCCCAAGGCAACTTCAAGTTCTACTTCAACAAGCTCAACTACTACCCCAAGGATTCCCATCAAGATGATGTGGATCCCAAGAAGAAGAACTAGAGAGTTCTTGAGGGTGACTCATAATATACTTCACTCATATTCATTTTGGCAAGGACTTGTGCAATCAACTTCCACATCTTGCACTAGTTCATGGAGTCACAAACCCTCATGTTGGTAAGTCAAGGGACAAGGTAATCATTGCTTTCATGGACATCATCTATTGTGAACTTCAATCTATGTCCATGGATATTCTTGTTTGTTCCTTGTGGGACTAACCCATGTAGGTATTGAAAGTGCCGAATCCAAAGGATTGCTCCCAACTCTTGATGATCTTCATCAACTTTGAGCATCCACATCTTCAACATCTACATGAAGTCTTCAACGACAACCCAAGGTTAGTTTGACCCTTTAAAGGGGTTCTCACATCAAGGGGAGCTTTGCTCTAAAGAAATGAGCTAAAGCATCTTCTAACGATGTGAACACATTAATGCTTTATGGAAAAGTGGTAACCCCACTTGTGCTTAAGCGATGAGTATGACCTATGATCAAATGTTCTCATTTGACTCCTAAGTCAATATACTCATATATAGATGACCTAGTCATCGCCAAATTGTGTGCTAGCTGTTAGTGTTTTGTTTGTGCATGTTTGACACATATTTCATTTGCTATCTTATTGTGTGAGCATGTTGGATGCATGATTTTATCCATTCGAGGACATCCATTTGTTGCTTTGGTCTTTTTGGATATTTTCTTTTTGACCAAATGGATGGACAAGAATGCCTAAGTTCCTCCCTTAGCTATCTATGCTTTCTTGTCTCAAACTCTATTCATGCTTATATCACAAACTTTGAACAAGACTTTTTGGACGGACCGAGTGAGGAGCACTTTCGAGCCACCGATCCGTCAAAAGCCTAACTTCCAAAACCTTCTAAGTACTTTCGGTCAAACCGATATACTCAAATCGGACAGACCGAAATCACTTGGATTGATCTAGGTTTTCACCTCGGTGAAACCGAGTTTCAAATATCGGCGTGACCGAAAAGTGTAACTGCACGCAGTTAACCATCTCGGTCCCACCGAGATTTCAAACTCGGTCCCACCGACAGCCGAAGGGTATATATACTCGAGGACAGAGCGTGTTGATTACTTCTTCAAACGCCTCGCCCTCAAACCCTTAGCTGCCGTCGCCTTGGTCTTCGGATCGTCTCCGCCGTCGCCTGTGCGCCCTCGCCGCGGGTCTCCATCACCGTCAACGGTCCTTCTCTTCGCGCCGTTGCCGCCGTAGTGAAGCTCCACCACTTTGGGTGAGTTTCATCCCTCTCGTGTTCCAATCGCTGATTCTATGCACGATAGGCGTTGCCATGATTCTTGCCAAGATTGAGATCCTCCTATCCAGCCGTTTAGGTCATAGAACAAATTTCGAGTGAAAATTTTAGGGTTAGGTTTCCGCCAACACATCTCGGTGTGACCGATTCTGCATTTTCGGATCGACCGATTTGGCCTCGGCCATTACCTTTGCACTTTTCGGTGAAACCGAGTTGTACAAATCGGTAAGACCGAAATGAAGATTTAGTGAAACCCTAGCTGTCTCGGCTAGACCGGAACCCATTTCGGTCCAACGAAAGTGGTGTATGTGGTCTATTTAGGCGTTTGGTTTCACGAATTGATAGACTTCGGTCGAGACCGACATGTATTCTGTGAAAACCTAAAACTAAAGTTTGAACTCATTCTTTTGCAAAATCCTCTGCGGTTTGTGATAACTCTTCTCTTACGCCTATACCTATTCTATTCACGGGTTGTCGGTCATATGCGAAGGAAGTAGCGGTCGAACAGTCCGAGATGCCGGTTGAGATTCGAAGCAGCTACAAGTCCAGAGGCAAGCAGTTTTTCAGATGATGGAGAGAGCACTCCAAGTGGACTGCTGCACTGCTACGAGGCGGAAGAAGAGAAACTCGATGAGGAAGATTCAGACTTCATTGCTGATGAGGAAATAACTTCAAAGCCTAAAAGGCAAGTGGTTGCCAAGAGCTATCAAGGGAAACATTCAAAGAAAGGCACAAGCAAGGTGACTAAATCCTCTGTTGCACAGAAGCTCAGCATGGAAGAAACCTCCAAGCAAGATCAAGAAGACTTCCAAGAGGAAGAGGAAAGTTCATGAAGAGGCTCAGCGATGATGATGATTACGATGAGGAAGCACCTCGGCCTCCTCGAAGCGAAGTTGATGGGTGATGCCATCGAGGCAGGAGCACCTCCAAAAGCTAAGCCTTCAGCTCCAGGCAAAAGGCAGCCCAAGCCAAACCAGCTGCCAAGCCAAGAAGACTGTGAGGAACATACCGCTTGAGAAAAGAAGAAGGACAACGTGCCACTGCGAGAATCGATGATGAGGCTCATGTTTTGCTCAAGCTCCGACAGAAACTGCCAGTTCATAATGAAGCTCATCCTCGAGCTGAGAATATGAAGGAGAGAAAGGATAAAGGTCTCAGGCTATGGAGGCAAACAGATCCATATGCCACCAGGAGAAGAACCGCATGATTGACTCTAGATTCCACACTAGAGAGCAACAAGACTTTTATGAGGCAGTGCTCATGGACAAGAAGCCAATTGTTGCTTGACACGGATCGTTGGTAGGGAATACATCGATAGTGAAGAGCACGAGACTTTTTCCCACATGTGCATGAAAGCTTCACTTGCTTGTGGGATTGCGAGTTCGTTGGTCGAAATTGACCGCTGGAGCGATGAGATGATCATGCGTTCTATGCCACCGCACACTTCTATCCGGATGGCAGGATTGTATGGATGATGAAGGGCGTAGATTCCATTCTCTTGTTGAAGAATGGAGAGCGTTGCTGAATGCACTGTTTCAAGGAAGATGATATTGATGTGTATGGCATTCGAAGAAGAATCACGAGTCAATGAAGAACATGTATAACGAGGTAGATGAGAAGGATGTAGAGATATGGAAGCTTGGTTGATCTACTACCTTGAGCAGGTCTCCCAACCACCAACACCATTACGAGGCATACATTGATGCCTAAGTCGGGGACCACCGCATGATAAGAGGGTACTCTATCAACATGCTGCACATTCTAGATCGAAGACACCTTTTAAGGTGATGGACACGATAGTTGAGACTATCAAGAGGACAACGGTGACCGAAGAGGTCGTGTGGGTTTGCTCCGCATATTCAGATGCTCATCAATGCCAAGTTTGGCACGGACACCTACATTTGGATAGACCCCACTTGCCACTGCAGCTGAACATGAGGACAACGAGGTTGTGATGGTGAGAATGCTCCCACATCGTAGAAGGACATGCTAAGTCTGAAGCGCTAAACAAGCTAAAGCCGAGAAGGAAGCAGCAGCAAAGCCCAAGGCGTTGCAGAACAACTTCTTGAAGCCACTCGGAGAATTGAGCTACGCTGGCCAGCATAGTGCAATCTCGGAGAGCCTTGAGAGGATCGTTGAGGATAAGTTCCATGCTCGGGCGTCAAGTGGATGAAGTGCAGTCACCGTCAACAAGCTTGATGCGGACATTGAGGAAGCTAAGAGGAGAAGGCAGAACTCATGAAGGAGATGGAAGGTGACATGGTCGGGATGACTATGAGCAGCCTGCTGCGGTGCCCACAAAGCCCGGATCAGCTGCTATTCGATTAGTCGATCCTGTGGCTACTACATCAGCACCTCCTACAGTCCGTCGGTTCAAAGACCAGCTCCAGATCCACCCCTCCAGCTCCACAGACTTCAGCAGAAGCTTTCGCAGATGCAGCTATCTCCACTCCATCGGCGCAGACAGAGCCGCCAGGCGAGTCCCGAGTGACGATTAGCTCTATACCTTCGAACTTTTGGTAACTTGTTGCCAAAGGGGAAAATTGTATAGATCATAGGGCTTCGAGAGAGAGTGCTCGTTTTTGCTCTTTCGTTTGCGGTTTTCCTTGAGATACTTTTGAGTTCTTTGAGATACTTCGTGTGTTTGATACTCGTTTGCTCTATCTTGATGAGTGCTTGATCATCTTGTGCTTAATGTGTGCTTGATGCTTATCATATTCTATCTATATCTTGTATGATCATTTACTCATGTCTTGGTGATTGGGTGCATGCTATTCATTCTTATCATTTTGTGCGCTCCACCAAGATGTGTGTGACATGGAAGAGTAACCCATGATCCTAATCGATTGTGCATTTGCATTCAAGCATAAATCTTAAATAATGCACAAATTTAGGGGAGCTCTTGCTTATCACATACTTCTCAAAGCGACGATGTTATTCATTGATTATATCATTTGTCGAAGCTTTGATCTATATGTTGTCATCAATTACCAAAAGGGGAGATTGAAAGTGCAACTAATCCCGGTGGTTTTGGTAATTAATAACAACATATATATCATTGAACTAATCATTTCTTGAGAATATTTCGTAAAGTTCAGCGATATGGGAATGGCAATGACCGATGATGTGGACCCTCAAAATGCTAAGGAAAACATTGGCAAAAGCTCAAGACTCCATTTTTGGTTTAGTGATCCAAGATCACATTGAGTCCATAGGAAAGCCAATACTATTAAAGGGGATGAGGTTATGATGATGATCTGGTTGCTCTAAAGTGCTTAGTGATTTATCTCTCAAACAATCAGCAATCTTTCATTCCAACATAAACTCATAAGTAATCTCGGTCCCACCGATTCCAAACTCAGTCACACCGAGATGAACCACCTCGACCATATAGCCAAAACCCTAGAATCTCGGATTTTCCGATTCCAAACTCGGTCATTCGAAATTGGTGTTGCCAAGCTTCAGAACATACGTACTCAAATCGGTGTCACCGAGATGAGAAAGTCGGTCCCACCGAGATTGGCAAACCCTAGACTTTGGAAGAATCGGTCTAACCGAGATTGTATTTTCGGTCCCACTGAAAATCCCAACGTTCACAAGATTTGAACTTTCGGTCCGACCGAGTTGTCAACTTCGGTCCGACCGAGATTACTCAAATGTGTGTAGCGGTTGGATTTTGTGTGGAGGCTATAAATACCCCTCCACCTCCTCTTCATTCGTGGAGAGAGCCATCGAAAAGAACTACCACTCCTACCTTACATTTCGAGAAGAAAACTACCTACCCTTGTGTTGAGATCAAGTTGCTCCACTCCCACCATATGAAACTTGATTTCTAGTCTTTCCAAGTTGCTTTCCACTCAATCCCTTCCTCCACCACAGCCAAATCGGTGAGGAGAGTTGAGTGTTGGGGAGATTATCATTTGAAGCACAAGAGCAAGGAGTTCATCATCACCAACCCCATCTATTACCTTTTGGAGGTGGTGCCTCCTAGATTAGTTAGGTGTCGCTTGGGAGCCTCCGTCATGATGTGGAGTTGAACCAAGGAGTTTGTAAGGGCAAGGAGATCGCCTACTTCGTGAAGATCTACCCCGAGTAAGGCTAGTCCTCCGTGGGCGTAAGCCATGATGGCATAGACAAGGTTGCTTCTTCGTGGACCCTTAGTGGGTGGAGCCCTCCGTGGACTCATGCAGCCGTTACCCTCCGTGGGTTGAAGTCTCCATCAGCGTGGATTGACGATAGCACCACCTATCGGAACCACGAGAAAAAATCTCCGTGTCTCCATTGCGTTTGCTCTTCTCCACCTCTCATTTACTATACGTGCAATTTACTTTCCGCTGCCATAACTCTAGAATTGCATGTGTAGGGTGATACTTGACTTGGTTATCATTGTGAACTTGCTAAGAAACTACTCCAATCAAAAGGCAAAATTTTTAAGTTGTCAAGTAGTCTAATCACCCCCCCTCTAGACATACTTCCGATCCTACAGTCCGTTACTGTCATTTTCTGCTTGTGGGCCAAATTCAGCCCGTGGTTACAGTCGGCCCATTTGTGGTCCGTTAATACATTGGGCCGTTTTCATAGCGTCATCAAATACGGCCTATTAATGATGGCCCATTATGGTCGGCCCATGAACGAACGATTCCAACTCTAGTCCGTTTACGACCATAAGGCGGCATGTCATTGGCCCATGTTTGGCCAATCGATCATACGGCCCATATCAGGCCCATTGATGATACGGCCCATAGAAGGCCCATTTTTTCTATGGCCCATAGAAGGCCCATTGTTTCTATGGCCCATAGAAGGCCTACTGTTTCTATGGCCCGTAGAAGGCCCATTGTTTCTACGGCCCGTAGGAGGCCCATTGTCACTATAGTAAATATTAGCCCATGGTTATTGTGGCCTAGTTTTAAAAAATAGGTTACTGCAGCCACTAGCAAACCGCGGAAAAAGAACTGCACTGACTACAAGCAAACAAATAAACAAGACAACAAGGAAATAAATAAGCAAGCAACTTATGCTAGGCTATCACGGCTATTACACATATTACATCCACTGGGCATCAAAGTTCGCCACCAGTGCAAATATAGGGAACAAAGCAGCATATAAGCGCCAAGACAAAACAAGTCCGAACTGAAACCACTTGAAGAGTTCAAGAAACAATATCCAGGTACCCATAATCTGGAAAGATGCTTAGCAAGCTTATTAACTTTCTCTTGTTTGGCGCTTAAATCCTCCAGTGCTTGTTGTTGCACAAGAAAGTATGCATCTGAATTCTGCAGGGACTTCCTCAGTCCTTCGGCTTCTTGCCGCTTTTTGTTGATGCCTTTCAGCTTGTAGCTGAGACTAAAGAAGCCGAAGTGATTCAGGAAGCGAGTTCGAAGAGCTTGTGCCAGTGGTACTGGCCAGTAACTCGAACACTACATCAACGCAGGACTGTGGGGTTTTCTCACTGTCTACAAGATCGTTTTTATCACCTTTCTTGGAGACCAATAGGGTTCTCTCACTATCTTGAACCTTATCTGCATTACTTTCTCTACCATTGCATAGTGGGGTGCTCTTCTCCAATATTCTGTTTGCATACTACAAGAGAAACAAGCAGACACATCACAGGTTTAGCTTGTAGTATAAGAAACTCATTTTGGTAAACCGGTTCAGTAGTAAGGTGGATAGGATAACAGCATGAAACAAACATATATCTATGTACTATGGTCACTGTATTGTCCATATCATTCTAGTTTATGTTCCCTAATCAAGATAGAGATACAGTTCAACTCATATATTTTTAAGACACAGCAGCATAGACAGAATATAAGTGTGAGAAACTACACAGCAATGGCAGCACTTGTAATGTGCATCACATGAGAACATAACTGTTTATACAACTTAAACTGAAATCAACATAGAGCAAATAGTTAGAACAGCAATCCAGTTAAAGAAATAGGTTTAAAACATACCTGTTGCGCCATTGGAGTTTCAATTGGATCCTTCAAATTCGAAAGTAGTTGGTATGTGTAAATACGGTGATGCAACAGCAAAGGAGTATGGACCATAGCTACGGAACCTGACCTGAGAACAGTTGCTCTTCTGCTTTAAACATGGAGTTTGGGTTAGCTGCGGTGGTCTTCATTCTTTGGGCACTGCAGTAGCTTTACAAACTGCTCGTGTGGGGGTACTCTGTGGTGAACATGGTATTTTGTCAACTATAAGTGGGTTACTATCCGCTGGGGTTGCGGTTAGATGGGTTGTAGTTGGTTCTCTGCCCAACGGTGTAAGTGTGCAATCTGGAAGAGTCTCGATTATGTGTGGTGGGGCTAGTTTGTGGGCCAGTACAACCATGGTTCTATCTGCATCAATGGGTAGCACTTTCTTTTGTGAAGAACGGGTTTTTGCTCCCTTAGATATTGCCATCACCCCCTCCAATTCAAATGGCTGATAAACAAGAAAAGAAATTGAGCGTCTGAGACATTGTATGATAGATGATGTGGTAATTCACATATATGTTGTCTAACCAAACAGGACAGCATGACACAATTTCACATATATGATGCCTAACTAAACAGGATAGCATGACACGGTTTCAGATAGATGATGGATAACTTAACAGGATATAATGGCATAATTCAACATATGATGAGTACCTAAACAAGATGACATGACAAAACTATATGATGTCTTTCTAAAATAGGTTGGGATGAAATAATTCACATACATGTTGTCTAAGTATACAGGATGGCATGATATAATTTACATAATTGATTCATATACTAAGCAGCTAGCACTCGCATGTATGATCTCTAAACTAAGCAGATAGAATTCAATATTGTGCATATGATGTCTAAACTAAGCAATGCAAGACACCATATGCATCATATGAGAAATATAAACATTGTAACTTAGATCATACACCTCGGTGGGATATAGGACTGGTCATCATCTCTAATCCTCCTCTGAGTAGCTCCTGAACCATCGAGATATATGCTTCAACATGTACCATTGCCTGCTCTGAAGACCTTGTTTTCACTCCAGATTTTTCCATAACCGGCTCAAATGGCTGATACACATGAAGAGTAGTTCAATATACACAAATTGTCGACAAATGAAATACGTAAGGAAAAAAAAGATGGCATGAGATAATTCACATATATGATGCCTGGCTCCATGGCGGTGCATAATTCACATATATGATAACTGGCTGAAAAACATGGCATTGCATAATTCACATATCTGATATAGAAAGCAAATAGGAGGCATTCACACAAAGCATGTCTAATCTAAGCAGATGGTATGGCAATGCAAGACACCATATGCATGATATGAGCAATATAACCCAGCCAAGTTAGAGCATGCACCTCGGGGGGGGGATACGACTGGTCATCTCTCTCTGAATCCTCCTCTGGGGAGCTATCTATAACCAGCAAGAAATCTGCATCGACAGGTAGCACTGACTTCTCAGAAGACCTTGTTTTCACTCCAGATTTTCCCATGACCGACTCATATGGCTGATGCACAAGAAGAGTAGATGAATGTATAAACATTGTTGACAAATGGAATACATTATGGAAAAAATATGGCACGATACAATTCACATATACAATGACTGGCTAAACAGGATGGCATTGCATGATTCACGTATATGATGCCTGGCTAAAGAAGATGGCATTGCATAATTCCCATATACTCCCTCTGTTCCTAAATATTTGTCTTTTTAGAGATTTCAAATGGACTACAACATACGGATGTATATAGACATATTTTAGAGTGTAGATTCACTCATTTTGTTCCGTATGTAGTCACTTGTTGAAATCTCTAAAAAGACAAATATTTAGGAATGGTGGGAGTATGATATAGAAACCAAACATGTGGCATTCACACAAAGCAAATCTAAACTAAGATGATGACATATAAGATGTATAATGTAAGCAATGCAAGGCGCCATATGCATGATATGACCAACATCAGCATGCCAGGTTAGAGCAAACACCTCAGGTGGTAAACAGGCGTGGTCGACTCCTTTTGAATCTCCATCTGAACAGTTATCTTCCTCTGGAATACAATCTGGAAATGCCGGAGAGGGGGGGCCACTTCGCCCACCATGGAGCGGCATCTGCATGACATTATATTCGCACGCAACGGTCTTCTCTTTTTCTCTACATGTTCAGTATGATTGTGTACAATATCTGACGTGCATAATAAAACATAGTTAGATTTTTTAAGGCCTAAGGGGTGCATGCAAAAATCAAGACTGATGGTAGAAAACGAGTGGATGGATCCAAAACTAATGATGGCAGGTAGATTATAGCTTCAGTTTAAAAAGATAGACAATGGGTCATCTATTGTTTGTTGCCCACCCAACATGAACCACATAGAAGACCCCAGATGAACCAGATAGTAGATATGTACTATTTGTTGCTGGCTCGATATGAGACCCATGGGCAATTCAAAACTCAAGATTGAATGATAAAGCAGCAGGTAATAATAAATGATGTATAACGTAAGCAAACACAAAAGACTGTGATCTATCTTCCAGTACTGTGTAGTCCTCGGGTTCATCTGCTCAGTCGATGATGGTAATGCAATTGGCGTGGCTGCTGGCAATGGGGAAGATGATCTAAGGCGGCGAAAGAAAGTCTGCAGGGGGATCTCTGCTGCAGTGAATGCTTCTGTCAATGGTGCACCTCAGGTGGGGTGGATGATGGCACTGCAGGAGCAGGACATAATAGACAGAGTTTTCTTTGACGCCAATCTGAAAATGAAGTAAATCTATAAGGGCTCCTTAGAATTGGAGGATTCTATAAACGCAGGGACAGGAAAAACACGGGAATAGGATAGGAATGCACGTGCAAAACAGAGCATTTGGAAACATAGGATTTCAGTCAACCTGGGTGTTTGGCTCACATGAATTGCAAGAATAGGGGAATGGAGAAACAAAGTGATGCGACGAGTGTACAACCTCTTTGGCATAGCCTTATGGACCTCAGCATCATTGGGTTGGACGTGGAGGATGGTGATGATGCTGGTGTGACTGTCGGAGGCAGGGAAGAAGATCCGAGGCCTCTGGAAACGGCACCGAGGGTACTGCTCCGCTGTGATGGACAGTTCCGTCGTAGGAGCAGCTCCGCTAAGGTGTACGGCGACGAGGCTGAAGCATGACAAGACAGACAATGTTAATCTGAAGTGGTACCCTAATATCATCTGCAATAGATGATGTAAAATACATCACCAAAAAGTGCTAGATGTAAAATGCATCAGCCGCGCCACGGCCGCTCCAACAGATGTTGTAAGTACTGTTCAATCTAAACTTAACTGAAGAAAATGAACTTCACATTCGAAACTGAATTTTACTGTCGAAACTGATTGAACTACAGAGCATTGCAATAGATGTTTAGGGCGTTCGAGCACTAGTAGCGAGAAAGCGATGATCTAAATCAGCGAGCGCTTCGGCGAGGAACGCACTAGCAGAGAGGAAGTCGGGCAGTAGCACTGTGAGAGAGTGCTAAAGCAGCAACTCCTGTAGCTGCCGAAGGTCGTGCAGCAGCAGTAGCAGCGCAAGCGAGAGCAAGAGCAGAGCAGCATCATGAACGAAAGCGCGACCGACAGCAAGAACAGAGCCGCAGCGCGAGCGAGAGCCGGAGCAGCTACAGCTAGTGCCGTTGTGGAAGTCGCCGCCGAGGAAGCAATGACATGGGGGAGAGACATCGTGGATGATGTGGCCGGCGATAGCGCTATCGATGGAGACGCCATGTCTGCTCGGTATCGAGCACCAGCAGCCCCGTGAGATCGAATAAAAGATAAAATGCAGCGGTGAGTGCAGAACCTCCTTGGTGGCGCCGAGTTGGCCTCGGCTTCATTGGAGGAATTGGTGAGGGTGCTGCAGTTCCTGTGGGGCAGGTCAAGATGGTGCTGTGGTGATTGAGGTGGTGTGATAGACGAGGCAAACATCGGGGCAGCTCCTTGGAGGTGGAGGACGGGGCGGCTGATCCGGCGGGTCGATGAGATTGATGACGGATCCTCATCCGGTGCAGTGGATGAGGGACGACGAGCTGTTGCGGTGGACGACGTAGTCGGGGAAGAGTCTCCGGCTAGGCGGCGGTCGGGAGGCCGACGGAGGAGTGTGGGGTTTTGCGGGTTTTGGCGGCCTCGGTGTACGAATGGGGGGGAGGGGGAGGGGAGCCAAGCTTAGGGTCGCGCTTGTTCAAAATGTAGGGTAAGTTACCAGCGTACCCCCACCGATTTTGACACCGCGACGTGGAGCTTCATTTCTGGCTGAGGGGTAGAAGGGGGATTTCGCGTGTCTGGGCTGCGGGAGTGACTTAGGATGAGGAGGGAGTTCTCGCGCGCGTCCAAATTTCAGGATAACAAGGCGCAGCGCGGGTTGAAGAAGCGGGAGTTTCAAAGCAGGTGAGACAAAAGATATTCGAGATTGAAAATTTCGGGACAACAAGGTGCGGATTCCTTGTTCGGCAGAACAAACTTAATGTGTAAAAAAACAATTCATACAAGACACAAGTGAGTCATGTCCCCTTTTACTATATTGCTATAGATGCCATTGAAAAAACTACAAGAAAAATGTAAAAAAATAAGGAGAACAAGATTACCCTGCACAGTACCAAATCGATTCGCACTTCCCTCAACAACAACAAAAAACAAATCAATTCCACCAAAGATAGAGTAATGTCCCTTTTTATATGATTACAGATGCCATGATCTCGAATTTCAATTTTTGAATCCACGTTATGTTGAATTCAAATATATCATTAGGTGACCTTGCGGTTTATAATTGATGTAGTCGTACATTTTGGTCTTCAATCATATATGAACATTTTACTCCACCATGTGAACATATATATTGTCGTCTACCATATGGACTAAATTTGAATCAATTTTCCTTATTTGAATACGATTGTTGTCAAGTTATACAATAATTTAAATATTATCTTGATAACAAAAAGACATGTATATAGCAGTAATCATATTTCACTATGAACTACATGTACCATACGCTCTCCAATTCAAATATTTGTATCCATTTTATCTTGAATTCAAATCATAGTACATTATTGGTCTAGGTAGCGAGATGTTCGGGATAATCTAAACCCTGTTTTCATAGGTATAATTTTTGGCTGAATTGGGACAAGTTTTGGTATAAACCTCTTGCAAAACCTGAGATTCTGTCAACAAGCCTCGTGGTTCCGAGAGGGAACGTGTCACCTTTGTGTGCGAAATGATATACGCTGCCTCCCCCCTGATTTTATGTACAGAGGCAACATAGAACTATATGAGTGCCCTGTTAAATTTTGGAATTATTTCGGGTTCATTTGGCCTTTTTATACATTAATTGAGTTTCTGGACTTTTAATGTGCATAATCTAAATATGAATTGCATGCACATGCTCCGGTGCACCAAAGTGGGTTGAAAAATCACATGTGTGTCCTTGGTTGAATTTCTAGGTCCCATGAAAGAAATGAGAATGAACTTCAAACATCTGGCCGTCATGACTCTGCCGAGAACATCGAGAAACTTAGATTTTAAATTCATGTAAATCCAAAACTCGGCCGGAAATCATGAAACTTGGCATGGTGTCATGTCATGGCACTAACATGTTGTGGTAAAAAAATTGGGCCGATTTGGAAGCTCATAGTTCTAAGAGGGAACGTGCCACCTTTGAGTGTGAAACGATATACGTTGCCCCCCTTGAGTTTCTTAACAAAGGCAGCATAGAACTACATTAGTGCCCTGTTAAATTTTGGAATTATTCCGGGTTCGTTTGTCGTTTTTTATGCATTAATTGAGTTTCTGGTCATTTAATGTGCATAAGTCAAATTTGAACTACAAGCACATGCTCTTGTGCACCAAAGTTGGTTGAAAAATCACATTTGTGTCCTCGGGCGAAGTTCTAGTTCCCATGCAAGAAATGAGAATAAAATTAAAACATCTGGGCATCGTGGCTCGGCCGAGAACATTGAGAAACTTGGTTTGAAAAATCTTGTAAATCCAAAACACGTCTGAAAATCATGAAACTTGGCATGGATGTCATGTCATGGTACTACCATGTTGTGGTAAAAAATGGCGAATAGGAACAGATTTTGGTATAAGCTTCTTGCAAACCAAGCTTCTCTCAAGAAGGCTCGTGGTTACGAGAGGAATGTGCCACCTTTGAGTGTGAAGCGATATCGTTGTCCCCTTGAGTTTATTTACAAAGGCAACATAGAACTACATGAGTGCCTGTTAAATTTTGGAATTATTCCGGCTTTGTTTGCCATTATTTACACATTAATTGAGTTTTTGGTCATTTAATGTGCATAATTCAAATTTGAACTACAAGCACATGCTCCGTGCACCAAAGTTGGTTGAAAAATCACATTTGTGTCCTCAGGTAAATTTCTACTCCCTCCTTCCATCTATAGTGGTCCTAATGTGTTTTTCGAGGCTAACTTTGACCAAACGTTAGAGCAATAATATATGACATGCAATTTACACAAAGCATACCTTCAAATTTGTATGTCAAAGGAGCTTCAATAATATAATTTTCATAGTATACATCTCATGTGCTATTAATCTTGTCAATAGTCAAAGGCTGTCTTGAAAAACACATTAGGCCCTATATAGATGGAAGGAGGGAGTAAGTCCCATGCAAAAAATGAGAATACGATTCAAACATCTGGGCATCGTGGCTCGGTCGAGAACATTGAGAAACTTGGTTTTAAAATATTGAAACTTGGCATGGTGTCATGTCATGGTAGTACCATGCCGTGGTAAAAAAAGTTGGCCGAATAGGAACAAATTTTGGTATAAGCTTCTTGCAAATCGGAGCTTCTCTCAAGAAGGCTCGTGGTTCTGGGAGGGAACGTGTCACCGTTGTGTGCATAATTCAAATTTGAAATACAAGCCCATGTTCCAGTGCACCAAAGTTGGTTGAAAAATCACATGTGTGTCCTTGGGTAAATTTCTAGGTTCCATGCAAGAAATGGGAATGAAATTCAAAATTCTGGGCGTCGTGGCTGGGTTGGAAACATTGAGAAACTTAGTTTTTTAATTCCTGTAAATCCAAAACACGCATGAAAAAAATGAAACTTGGCTTGGTGCCATGACATGGCACCAACATGTTGTGGTAAATTTGCAGTCCGATTTGCGAAGGAGCACACATTAACAATCAACAAAGTCATTTTGGAACAAGTGCTGTCACGTTACAATCGGAAATACAAGTATTATTGAAACCGTGGGCATTCTACTTACTACTACCATTTACGTGTCGCCATGCGTCCCCATTTTTTATTAGCTAGGAGGCGCCGTGCAGGGTAGCTATTTGAGTACGAGAGGCGTGCGATCAGACCCCTACGCGTGCTTATCGGGAGGAGAGCCCTTTGACCTCCATCTGTCGTCCACCTCTCTCCCAAGGCCTCCATTAAATGGCGCCCAAGCCTCTGTTTAATGGCGTGGCTATGTCTCACTCGACTGAGATGTAAGAGAGAAAAAAGAAAATATGAAAGCATGGATCTTGATGTAAGATCCGACGGACCTATATAGCATCTACTACGACTTATAGCAAGACTGATGAATATATAAGGACGATTAAGGTGCCCTCCCTTGCACTGCAGAAATCAATCGAACAGCACATCAATCAAGAAACATGCTGTCGATGTCAAAACCGCGGATCTCGGGTAGGGGTCCCAAGCCGTGCATCTTAGGATCAATGGTAACTGGAGGCAAGGGACACAATGTTTACCCAGGTTCGGGCCCTCTCGATGGAGGTAAAACCGTACTCCTGCTTGATTAATATTGATGATATGGGTAGTACAAGAGTTGATCTACCATGAGATCAGAGAGGCTAAACCCTAGAAGCTAGCCTATGGTGTGATTGTTGTTGTCTATCTCTATCGACTAGCCTGGCCTCGGTTTATATAATGCACCAGAGGCCTAGGATAACAAGAGTCCTAGCCGAATACGCCGGTGGGGGAGGAGTCCTTGTCTTGATCGCCAAGTCTTGTGGAATCTTCCTTGTATGTAGCAACTGTCCGGACTGGCCCATGAGTATACGGCCATGGGGATCCTCGGCCCAATCCACCTGATCGGGAGACGACGTGGTGAGTACCCCCTAGTCCAGGACACCGTCAGTAGCCCCTTGAACCGGTCTTCAAGTTGGGGATGCTCCTCGATTCTTTCGAACTGTTCTTCATCTTCGGTCGTCGGTCTTGAAAAATGGTTCAACAAATCTTCTCATCTTCGATCTTGAGGATCGCCGAAATGCATTCGACAAGTTTATATGTTGGGTTTCCGCGGAGCCCCTTTAACTTTCCGGCCTTTATCAATGCCTTGTTCTTTTTATGCCATGCCTCGGGTCTGAACTTATTCCCAGGAGGCAGTGTCCTATTGCGTCCGAGCTCTAACGCCGAACTGCATTCGAGGTATATTTTGCAGCCGAGCACCAACGCCAGACTTCTTCCCAGCTCTATCACCGGACTATGTATCCGAGCTCCAATGCCGGACAGTATCCGAGCTCCAACGCCGGACTATGTATCCGAGCTCCAACGCCGGACTGTATCCGAGGTGTCGTAAATCACCTTGGTTCAAAGAAGTTTGAAGGAGTTTAGCCGAGCTTAATGCTGGAAATGCCCTCTATGGAGCCAGCCACTAGCGTCCGAGCTTTATGCCGGACTGCTTCCAAGGTGGTGCACCACCCCGAATGTGGGCCGATTTTTGTCAATATTTCTTGACTGGTGCAATTTATTCTCTGCCGAGATACATAGTCAGTAGCCCTCAAGGTGGGTATCGGTCTAAAACCCGAGATGCCCGTGAAGGATGACATAAGACCGCTGATCCCCGTAGCTGCTGAGACTCAAGTTGATTTGCAAAATCGGTCTGAGGATCAAGTCCTAGCTCGGCAGAATACTTCGGGATACAAAAAGCGGCGTGCTCAGTCCCCAAGTGTCAGGTTGGGTGCGGCCACCAACCTGAGGATCAAAATCTCCTCGGAAACTGTATTGCACTTAAAATTTTCTGCATAGAACAGGCAAGGCAGTAGCCCCCGAGACACTGGTCGGGTGGCAACACTAGATCAGGGGATCGATGTGCCCCTTTAATATTTGTAAATAATAAGCCCGAAGCCCAGTAGCCCCCGAGCCTTAATGCTGGCACGGGAGGCCGAATTAAGGATCGATATCCATAGTAAAATCACAAATTATGTGTAATGACTCTATGTATCCAAGTACTTTACGTCATTAATGCTCGGATCCGCATTGTACAAAACTTTGTTGACCGACCATCGGCTTCCACCTCCTCGGCCAATAGCCGAGGAGTGTTTGTCCTACTTTATAAAGCCTTTATGAGGGCAAAGATTTACAACAAACAAGGCAATCTGGCCATACGGTTTTATAAGCAAAGGTACGCGGAGAGACATGTTATATTACTGTTTAATAGAAGAAATGTCTTCCAAAGAAAATAGTCCCGCTATCGGTTCCTTTCTTTGGGTTGTCATGCTAAGCATGATCATGAAACCTCAGCTCAATGTAAGAGAAAAATATCGAGATTTAGTTTGGGAGGCGATTAATAGCCCCGGTAGTGTTGGTGACAATCGAGGTCAAGCCATAAACACTTGACCATTGTTATGAATAGTGCATCGTTTGACACCGTCATTGGATTGCCGACCAGTTTACGCTTATTGTGACAGTCAGTTTTCGGCTTTCTCCACTGAGGTGCTTAACCATGTGAGCTGGAAGCACAATCACAGTGGTTCTCCCTTTGCACACCTAGCCAAACAAAGCGGAACATAGGGGGCAAGCGCAGAGCGAACAACCCAACTATTGATCGAAGACACAATTGAAACCGATGCATATATAGCAATATCCGAGAATGTTTTGCGAATCTCTAAAGGTGTCGGCGTTGCCTCATGAGAGGTGGTGCTAAAAACACACAAATAGTTTAAAAGTGCCATGGGCTCGAAAAGCCAAAAAACTTATTCAAGAGGTTAATGTCCGAACTAGATCAAGTGTTCGGTGCCAATCCAAAAATTGGACTTTAGAAAAAAAAAGGTGCTTCTGCCGTGCTTTAACATGACACATCCTATCTCAAAACTTCAAGAGGGTCAGCCTACGGCTTCAACCTCCTATCCCGAAGGCGGAGTACTTCTTACTAGGCCAGTTTAGCAAACTAAACTCTAGCGGTTTTGAGAGAGAGATTAGGCTCCCCGGCTAGTGACCGCACACTTGTGTCGAAAAAAGGAGTGATAAATAATAATAAAAACTTTGCAACGACTGAGAGGAAAAACACTTATCATAAAACGGCTCATATAAATTTAAGAGCCCCCAAGTGACTTGGGTAAAAGAATGATTGCATGTACCGAAGTACTTATATCATATCTATGTTCAGCGAGCTTTAAGCGCGTCTTAAGCGACGTCGGCTTCTCCCTCTTTGGTCAAGGACGAAAAGTGTTATGTACTCCATCATCGAGAATATCGACGGTGTTTCCAATAACCGGGCAATCAGGGCATAAGGCTATAACGAGACAAAAGCTCGGGGAACTTATGCTATATTATCGCGAAGAGTAAGAAGCATCTTGAAGAAAATAGTACCACCACCGATACCTTTCTTGATGCTCATTGTTATTATGAGACTTGTGCAATAGATTTTTGTACTCATGAGTTCCGTTGTGTGCCGACCATGATTGAAAACAATAAGGCGCTAGCTTCGGCTTCACCTAGTCGAGGTCGGCTCGGGTGACCCGATCGTGACAATCGCGAGAGGTGCTCCGTTACTCCTAGCCGAAAAATCGGGAGCGTGAGGGTAAGCACGGAGAAAGGCAACCCAGCTTGCAAATCGCTTAAGTCAAAATGGTGCATATTGTGGCGTAATACGAACAAGGAGCGAAGCCGTACAAGTATAATCATATGCAAGAGGAAAAAACTTCATGAAGGAAGCCCCCAAGTAAACGGGGTATTTGAATTTGCGCGTCATAAACAAAGTTTGGACAAGGAAAAATTTTACAAGCAACTTTTTTCCAAAAAAGTATAATGCTTGGTCGAGCCAAACACAAGTTAAAAATTTAAAATTTTGAGCATGAAGACAACTTAGCTGGTTAATGTGTTCGGTATTGATGACGAGGTCCGAGCTTGATGCGGGACAAGGTTCCATCCCCCAAGCCGGTACCGAGGTGGCGGAGCTAAGAGCTCTGCACTCCGAAGTGGTGACATGGCACGGTCAATGCAGGACGGCAGGGTGATGCTGAAGTACCCGGCATGGGGTAATGAAGTGTTGACGAAGCCCCCCGTCCAACCGAGGTGACGCCAAAGGATATTGTCCGGCTGGATCATTTTCCTGTGCACAAAAAATAGTGCAAACCGGAGATAATAGTAATAATAATAATAAAAATGTTGCATAACAAATAATTTATGCAAAGTGAGTAATAAAAGAAATATGGCTGGCGCGAAGTCAATGTCGATGCTGGCGGCGGCGTGATCTTGTAAAGGCATGGCAAGGCCTGAATTCACATGTCGGTTCGAGTTCGGATCGGCGTTAGCGGACTATGTCTGGCTGATGAACCACCATCGACCGTCGTTAATCGGTCACCATTTGATAGACCTGCGTACATATGATGGACAAACCACATTAATAATTCATTGGGAAAAATGAACCTAACAAGCAAAAATACTAGGATTAATAGCACTGGCTTATTTGTTGTAGCAATCCGAAGAAAGGTGATTCCCAAAATTGGGACTCGATCCGCACACCTATCGCCTGATGGGCGATAAAGCAACGGCATGGCGATGCTGGCAAAGGTTGGCTCGCCGAGGCAAAGCCCGCGGTCCAGCTAACGTGATGGAGCTGGTCGGCCAGCGACGCCGAAGACTCCGGAGTAGGTTGATGAAGAGATGATGAAGCCCCCGGTCCAGCTAACGTGATGAAGCCTCGGTGTCAGCCGATGAGTCGAAGTAGGTCGGCATGATGGACACCAGCTTGAAAAAGCAACAGTGCGGCCTTGCCGATGCAGGTCGTGACGTGGTCGATGCCGGCTTGATGAAGTGACCGTGCGGCGATGCAGGTGTGCCGGCTCCGTGTAATCCGTGGGGCGGTGATGTTGGTGACGATTTATCCTTCGCGATGCCGAACTATTTTTCGGCTGGCCGAGATGATGATCCAAAGAAATTGAGCTCGGCTCAACAAAGCGACGACGTGTCTAACGCAGGTTGGCCGTCGTGGAGTGATGTTGTCGGGCTGGTTTGACACCGGCGCGACAGTGAAGTTCGTATTGCAAGAATACTTTTAATACTACTGGGATGTGTTTGAGAATAAAACACAACACCCCATACGAAAACTAACTTCAAAAAGGATGTCCGACATCCCATTCATAAAGAAGATGAATTCGGGTCGGATTCGTTCTCGCGCAGAAAGTAGATCCAAAAAGTGATGCACTAATCGGAAGTTTCCCGGAGTTTGGACGGTCGGATCGAGCTGAAGTTTTGGCAGGTGGTAGATATGGTAATTCCGCAGCAAATCAACAGTTGGATCTTCCAAAGGACATCCGAGCTAGATGCTAGATACCACGCCCTAAACTCGTCCAGATTCTCGTCCAGATTCAACAGGGCTCCGGTATATCGGAGATTGCCGGAGATTCCTCCATCGGAACTCGACGAAATTTTTGTAGGGTTGTTGTAGACTTAATTCTGCATAATTCCACCAAAGTAATCGTTTAGGCAACACTCGAGGAGGCGGTGGCGGCGGATACAAGTTTGCTGTCCAGAAAAACAGCACGGTTGCCTAAGGACAATGTTGACGTTGAGCCCCCGAGCTCCACGGATGACTCCTCCATGATCTTGATAGAGATCGAAGTTGGTGTTGATGAAGGCCCTCATCCGAACACGACGATCGGAGGTAGGGCGCAGTCCTCGGTCAAGCCAAGGTGACCAGTCGAGCCATTGATCCTTTCGTCGATCACACAACGGAACTCTCAATGAAAGCACCAATGTCGGTGTCAAAATCGGTGGATCTCGGGTAGGGGGTCCCAACCCGTGCATCTTAGGATCAATGGTAACAGGAGGCAAGGGACACAATGTTTACCCAGGTTCGGGCCCTCTCGATGGAGGTAAAACTCTACTCCTGCTTGATTAATATTGATGATATGGGTAGTACAACAGTTGATCTACCACGAGATCAGAGAGGCTAAACCCTAGAAGCTAGCCTATGGTGTGATTGTTGTTGTCTATATCTATCGACTAGCCTGGCCTTGGTTTATATAATGCACCAGAGGCCTAGGATAACAAGAGTCCTAGCCGAATACCCCCGTGGGGGAGGAGTCCTTGTCTTGATCGCCAAGTCTTGAGGAATCTTCCTTGTATGCGGCAACTGTCCGGACTGGCCCATGAGTATACGGCCATGGGGATCCTCGGCCCAATCCACCTAATCGGGAGACGACGTGGTGAGTACCCCCTAGTCCAGGACACCGTCACCTGCACCTTGCTCAATCAGCCGAACGGACGAGGTGTATTCAAACCTCATACACTGGAGGCGTCAAGGAGTAGAGGCACAAGGGGCAGTGGAGCATGGTGAGGTCCATCGAGATCTTAGAGAGCTCCGTCGTCGGGTCCTGTCCCTGTTCGGTCTACATGATCTCGCCCTCCTCGTGCACAACCATCTCTCGACTTGGGCCGGGGTCTTACAAAGCTTTACCGTCACATATTTTATACTCCCTCCGTTCCTAAATGTAAGTCTTTATAGAGATTTCACTAGGTGGACTACATACGGAGCAAAATGAATGAATCCACACTTAAAATGTATCTATATACATTTGTATGTAATTCATAATGGAATCCCTACAAAGACTTATAATTTAGGAACGGAGGGAGTACTACTTCAAGGTGCATTAAATCAACACATGCAAGTATCAAAAGAAGAGTCACGGCATGCATGCATGTGTTGTAATTAATGCATCGGTAAACGCAAATTATTGAAATATATCAAGTGCAGTGCTTTGATGTGTCGCGTCAACTCGTACATCAACGAGAAGTTTGATTATCCTCTCCCTCACGGACTAAACTGCACCTGCCTTTGGCTGTATGACAGGTTGGCCACACACCTGTCGGGCCCACCTGTCATACATGCAAAGGCAGGAGCGTCCCTCCCTCACCCATGAGCGTGGTGGCTGGCAAGACTAGGAGAATCTTTCGCTACATGCTCTCCCTCCCGCATGCGGTGGACATGCAGCAGTTCAATCAGTGTCAGATGGCAAGAAGCGTACTGTAGTACTCCTCCAGTGCAGTAGTACTCCATCATTGTTCGATTTCTGGAAGAGGCGAAGAGCCAAGCGCAGCCCGGACGCTCGTGTGGCAGTTTCATGTGTAGAGTAGTCTAGGATAGCGTGTACCGTGCCTGTAAGCTTAAAATCGTTGGGGTCGGCTCCATGCTATGTGGCCATCTCGAAGTTTTTTTAAAAAAAAATAGCCTTCTGGCCCTACCTGTCACCCTGGTGACTGTAGTTTGCACGCTCATCTGGTCAAAACAGGAATATATATTTTAATTTGTTTTTTTGAAAAGGGGGGACTCCCCGGCCTCTGCATCAGAACGATGCATACAACCACATATATTTTAATTTGTGGTGGGTAAATGCTGGAGGTTGCAGCAAATATATTGTACACTGCGGGTCTTTCAGCCAAGTTTAGAGGCAAGCATGTGGGTCCAGTGCTATGATGTGTCGCGTCAACTCGTACAACGAGGATAAGCTTGATTTTACTACACACCTTCTCCCTCGCCCATGCGCGCGGTTGCTCGCAAACGAGGACAGGCTTTTGCTTAGTAGTACTTCTACAACAAGCTATCCGTCCTGCTCGCGGTGGACGGACATGCAGCAGCAGATTCGACACTGTAGAAGCAGTAGTAGTAACATCATTGTTCGTCTTCTCAAAGTGGCGGAGAGCCAAGCGCAAACCGAACATTGCAGTTGCAAACATTGGAGCACGCATATAGCCAGGCTCTTGCATGAGACAAAATTGCTATGTGAGCCCACTATTGTACTAGTACGTACAACTACTTGCTAGTATAGCCCTGTAAACCAGAAAGGAGCATTTGCCCTTCTAGAGATTTCAACAAGTGACTAGACTACACCGAGACGGAGTACATATGGAGCAAAATGGGTGAATCTGTACCTTAAATAAATATGTACTAGTTCTATCATTTTCCTCTCTGAGGTGCACAATATTGACAATACTGACTAGTCTCTTTTTGACACGCATTTATGTTTTTTTGACACAGTACAGAAGCAAGCACCCATATACACACGCATACACTCACCCCTATGAATGCACACACCCATGGCACTATCATCTTGAAATTTACGAAGTCACCATAGGCACCTTCGTCGTCGACGGGTCCATAGGTGCTTGAATGCCAAGGAGGAACAGGGTGGCGGTTCCCGAGACGTTGAACGGTCAATGAAGCATCCTCAATTACATGCAGAGGGGATTAATTGGAGAAGCAGAATAGAGTCAGCACGATGTGAATGCAACGAGTTTGGACTCTCATATAATAAAGGCGCCCACCACTCCAATCCATCTACTCCCAAGTCTCTGCGCAACACTGGTCACTCCAATCCAAGACCAAGTGACCAGAAGCCACAAGCACCTATGGAGGCGATGGACGCGAGCGGCAGTCGGCTATATGCCAAATCATCCAAGGCGCCGGACTGCGGCCCCGCACCGCACAGCATTTCCAGACAATGCTGGCGACCGCAGGCATCGTAGCCCTTGCTGACGCCGGCTTCGCCTCTCGCATGGACGGTATAATGGTCAACTCCATCCGCAAGTTCACTGCCGTCAAGAAGCGCGCGAACGACCTTGCCGTACTACTCCAGCCCGCGTGCCCAGGCTCCTTATTGCCTGCCACCCTCATCGGCCTACATGGAAACGAACTCTTTCAAGCCCTGGTGGCCCTGCAGGTGTCGGAGGTCGCGACGAAGAATGTGCACCTCGAGGCCGCGCTCGCCGCGCAGCGCCTCGCCATGCAAGAAACCGTCGACCTGCACATCCACGTCTACGAGGAAATCGTCTACATAGGCCACTACAAGGCAAGCAAGGACAGAAAGACGTTGGCCTTCTTCTAGCGGCTGGAATCTTTGGATGCCATTGTTCAGAAGCACGTCGACCTGGCCACGAAGCCATCGCTACTTAGGCACCGTTCGATGGGCGGCGCCTTTGAGTCGAGGAGGTGGGCGTCGTTGATGGATGCATCTCTTCTTCTTGCCTCCTGTAACCAGCACTGGATCGCCTCGTGCCCTTAATGTTTTATTAGTATAGTACTCCCCCCCCGTTCCCAAATATAAGTCTTTCTAAAGATTCCAGCAAGTGACTACTACAAACGGAGCAAAATGAGTGAATCTACACTCTAAACTATGTCTACATACATCTTTATGATGTATTCCATTTGAACTAGTATCTAAAAAGGCTTATATTTATGAACGGAGGGAGTATATGGCATTTTTTATTCCAGTCATAACGTTTTCACTGTGAGGTGGGGCCGCAGTTGAGCAAACCCACCCCACCCACCGGGCGCCGGCCGAGTTTAGAATTAGAAGAGAGAAACAAGGGAGGAGAGCTAGGTGTAGCACGGACGCTGTTGTCAGATGGGACTCGTGTTTATAGAATAGGAGTACTGAGCACTCGTGCCTCTTTTTTTTTGAGGGAAAAATTAGTCGCATGTCTAGTACCACTAGTTGGGTGCGTGCGACCTATAGCTGTCATCACTTTAGGTCTCCTTTTCGAACCGCGGCTATGCTTCACAGTACATATTTTTTCACGCATTTATCCTCCTATATGTACTCCTAGGCTATTTCCACGTGCTCCCATTCGCCGACATATGGGACATAGAGCATCTGGGTCGTAGTGCATGCACGACTCGGAGCATATGACGGGGTACTTTACATTTCAGACCTCACGAATTACATGCAAACCCCCCGCAGAAGAATAAATAAATGAATGAATTACTACATGAAACCAGATTATTTTCGTGGAAACCGGAGCATGTTCATTAAATTTTGGACATAACACGTTTATAAAAAATGATCGGACCTAAACCAGTCTAAGGGCGTCTTTGATTTTTCTCGCAAAAAAAGGGCCTCTTTGATTTGCAGGATACTAAAAACACAGGAATGGGGAAAGTATGATGGCGATGAACCGAGACGAGGAGAACTTTAACTCAGTTAGAGGTTAGAGTTAGATTCTAACCCTAAACTAACTCTAAATCAAAGAGGTGTATGGATGGCAGGGTTAGATTGACAATAAATGCTCTGTCTCAATCATTTGACTACTTTGGACCCTATTTTTAATCAGACTAAAATAAGTCCCTTGGATCCAAGCACCCTCTTGGTGTGGTAGGCTCTTCTGTGGCCTCCTCCCGCTCACAATTGACATAAACGAACCATCTATACAAATCAAGCATGCAAAACATGATAATTTTTACTTTGTCCATACAAATGAGATATCCCACTTAAACATACAAGTCGCCAATCAAGCTTCACAAAATAAAAAACACTTCATGAAGCAAAGAATGAGCTAACTCATCACGGAAGTCATTCACGATAGGGAGGGAGCCCGAGCCCTCACGCACCAAGGGAGGAGCTTCGCCATCGTCGCTCTGGAGGAAGGCTCAGTAGAGCCCAAGCCCCGAACCCCTCCGACACTGGCCTTGCGAGTTGAGGTCGACACCGCATGGGTAGCAGGGCCGCTTGCCGCGATCGGGAACTTAATCTTTGGGCCTCTAGAAATAATGCAAGCTCAGAACTAAAATACCTAGAAAGGTGAACTCAATCTTTGGGCGTCTAGAAATAATGCAAGCACAAAACTAAAATACCTAGAAAGGTGAACTGAATCTTTGGGCCTCTAGAAATAATGCAAGCACTGAAACTTAAATACCTAGAAAGGTGAACTGAATCTTTGGACCTCTAGAAATAATGCAAGCCTGAAACCAAATACCTAGAAAGGTGAACTGAATCTTTGGGCCTCTAGAAATAATGCAAGCTTGAAACTAAAATACCTAGAAAGGTGAACTGAATCTTTGGGCCTCTAGAAATAATGCAAGCACTGAAACTGAAATACCTAGAAAGGTGAACTGAATCTTTGGGCCTCTACAAATAATGCAAGCCTGAAATTGAAATACCAAGAAAGGTGACCTGAATCTTTGGGCCTCTAGAAAGATTTATTACCTCCTCAAGTAGCATCAAACAATTCCATGCGTGCACCACAAATCTATAGCAAGTTTGATCAGGACCTACTTTTCCAAATCAGAATTAGCGCTAGAGCAAGCAAGATCAATGATATGGTCGTGAGACAGAGAAGGAACGAACAAACTCACCCCTCTCCCGACCTCCCTGGTAGATGCGTCGCCGCCGTGCACGACAGAGGGAGAAAACGACTGGTGAAGGGGGAGCAGGGTGACCTTCGAAGGCCGGAGGGAGAGGGCGGCGGAGGCCGGAAGGAGAGGGTGGCCGGAGGAGAGAGAGGGCGAGCGGCGCTTGGGCGGGAGGCCCTATGGGGAATAGAGAGGAGTCGTGCGAGAGGGGGGAGCGATCTGGTGCGGGCAGGTGAGATTTTTTTAGTTCTCTTTTAGTGGGCCCGAGGATAACTAACCCAATTAGAACCTCTCCACCGGGCTAGTTTTTTTAGCTGGGTTAGAGCAAACTAGCTCAAACTAACCCCTCTTGTTTCGATAATTTGAGGCTATTTCAACCCAAACTAGCTCTAACTCAGGGATCCAAACAAATAGGAGTGTTACTGTACATGCTACAGTGTGGACCGTAGCACATTGTTTTAATGGACATATCACCACATTGTTTTCTACTGCTGGTTCACTGGGCTACCGTGGTTCGCGTTGCTGGTTCACTGGGCTGCCGTGGTTCGCACTCCTCCGACCTGAGTACTACCTCCGTCCTGTTTTATTGGTCCTCATTGTATTCCATGTCAAATTTTGACTATAAATTTAACTTATAAAATGTTAATGCATGTCAACAAAAAATGCATCGTTAGATTCGTATTTGAATGTAGTTTTCAATGATATAATTTTTCGTAACATGCATGAACATTTTTTTAGTTAAATTTGTAGTCAAATTTTAGCATGGAATATAATGAGGACCAATAAACCAGGACAGAGGTAGTAGTAAGTAGGAGTAGTATAGTACTAGTATATACCGCATCATTCTTTGCGCCTTCTTACTACTCCGACATGTGGGAGAGCCAGCATCCGGGTCGACGTGTCATGCAGCAGATTAGAGTGCGGAACGGAAGGGGCATCACCCGGTCAGGCGCCGAGAATTCATGACTATAGTGAGTGGTCATATCACAAGTCTTTCCAGCGAACACGTCGTCAAATCGCACAGCCCCACTCGCTCACCCTCCTCGCCTCTCTGTCAAACCGTCTCACCAAAACTGCAGCGTCTTTGCTGGAAAAGCCCGCCCTCAACTTTTAACTACGGGAAAATAGTTCGAGCTTTTTAGTTCTATATAAATACAATACTTACTGTATGTTTATTCACCCGTGGGGTTGTTCAATGAATGGAGGCGGGAGCACAAGTGAAAATACTACCTCTGTCGGGTTTATTGGTCCCCATTGTATTTCGTGCCAAATTTTGACCATAGATTAAACTAAGAAAATGTTCACGCGTGTCACCAAACATTATATTTTTCAAAACTATGTTCAAATACGAATCCAATGAGATATTTTTCTTGACATGCATTAACATTTTGTTAGTTAAATCTTTAGTCAAAATTTGGCACAAACTATAAAAGGGACCTATAAACCAGGACGGAGGTACACTAGTGCAGAACCGGGCATTAGCACTGGTTCGTAAGGCCCTATAGTGCCGGTTACATAACCGCACTAATTAATGGTCACTAAAGGCCCCCCCTTTAGCACCGGTTCAAGCCGAACCGGTGCTAAAGGGCTTTCCACGGCACGGGCCAGCTCGAGGACTGATCCCTTTAGTACCGGTTTGTAATACCAACCGTACTATAAGGTTTGGAGGTTTTTAGTTTTATGATTTCTTTTTCATTTAATTTTGTGTTTCCATTTTAATTCTTTTTAGCTTGCTGGTATTTTACGATACTACACATTGTACACGTTATGCATATATATATATATATATATATATATATATATATAGGAAAATCCATCCTACCACCCGTGGTAGTTACCCCACATGTCTTATATACTACCATGTGGTATTATATATACTATTTTATTATTTTAAATATGTTCATATACTATATCTAAGATATTTCAAAGCAAGTTACATGAAAAAATTGCATAGAAGGAAGCAGCAAAGCCCAAGGCGTTGCGAACAACTTCTTGAAGCCACTCGGAGAATTGAGCTCGCGCTGGCCAGCATAGTGCAATCTCGGAGAGCCTTGAGAGGATCGTTGAGGATAAGTTCCATGCTCACGGGCGTCAAAGTGGTGAAGTGCGGTCACCGTCAACAAGCTTGATCACGGACATTGAGGAAGCTAAGAGGAGAAGCGAGAACTCATGAAGGAGATGGAAGGTGACATGGTCGGGATGACTATGAGCAGCTGCTGCGGTGCCCACAAAGCCCGATCAGCTGCTATTCGATTAGCCGAGATCCGAGGCTACTACATCAGCACCTCCTACAGTCCGTCGGTTCGGCACCAGCTCAGTATCCACCCCTCCAGCTCCACAGACTTCAGCGAAGCTTTCGCGATCAGCTATCTCCACTCCATCGGCGCAGCAGGAGCCGCCCGCAGAGTCTGAGTGGCGATTAGCTCTATACCTTCGAACTTTTGGTAACTTGTTGCCAAGGGGAAAATTGTATAGATCATAGGGCTTCGAGAGAGAGTGCTCGTTTTTGCTCTTTCGTTTGCGGTTTTCCTTGAGATACTTTTGAGTTCTTTGAGATACTTCGTGTGTTTGATACTCGTTTGCTCTATCTTGATGAGTGCTTGATCATCTTGTGCTTAATGTGTGCTTGATGCTTATCATATTCTATCTATATCTTGTATGATCATTTACTCATGTCTTGGTGATTGGGTGCATGCTATTCATTCTTATCATTTTATGCGCTCCACCAAGATGTGTGTGACATGGAAGAGTAACCCATGATCCTAATCGATTGTGCATTTGCATTCAAGCATAAATCTTAAATAATGCACAAATTTAGGGGAGCTCTTGCTTATCACATACTTCTCAAAGCGACGATGTTATTCATTGATTATATCATTTGTCGAAGCTTTGATCTATATGTTGTCATCAATTACCAAAAGGGGAGATTGAAAGTGCAACTAATCCCGGTGGTTTTGGTAATTAATAACAACATATATATCATTGAACTAATCATTTCTTGAGAATATTTCAGAAAGTTCAGCGATATGGGAATGGCAATGACTGATGATGTGGACCCCTCAAAATGCTAAGGAAAACATTGGCAAAAGCTCAAGACTCCATTTTTGGTTTAGTGATCCAAGATCACATTGAGTCCATAGGAAAGCCAATACTATTAAAAGGGGATGAGGTTATGATGATGATCTGGTTGCTCTAAAGTGCTTAGTGATTTATCTCTCAAACAATCAGCAATCTTTCATTCCAACATAAACTCATAAGTAATCTCGGTCCCACGATTCCAAACTCGATCACACCGAGATGAACCACCTCGACCATATAGCCAAAACCCTAGAATCTCGGATTTTCCGATTCCAAACTCGGTCATTCGAAATTGGTGTTGCCAAGCTTACGTAACATACGTACTCAAATCGGTGTCACCGAGATGAGAAAGTCGGTCCCAAGATTGGCAAACCCTAGACTTTGGAAGAATCGGTCTAGCAGAGATTGTATTTTCGGTCCCACGAAAATCCCAACGTTCACAAGATTTGAACTTTCGGTCGACCGAGTTGTCAACTTCGGTCGTGACGAGATTCTCAAATGTGTGTAGCAGTTGGATTTTGTGTGGAGGCTATAAATACCCTCCACCTCCTCTTCATTAGTGGAGAGAGCCATCGAAAAGAACTACCACTCCTACCTTACATTTACGAGAAGAAAACTACCTACCCTTGTGTTGAGATCAAGTTGCTCCACTCCCACCATATGAAACTTGATTTCTAGTCTTTCCAAGTTGCTTTCCACTCAATCCCTTCCTCCACCACAGCCAAATCGGTGAGGAGAGTTGAGTGTTGGGGAGATTATCATTTGAAGCACAAGAGCAAGGAGTTCATCATCACCAACCCCATCTATTACCTTTTGGAGGTGGTGCCTCCTAGATTAGTTAGGTGTCGCTTGGGAGCCTCCGTCATGATGTGGAGTTGAACCAAGGAGTTTGTAAGGGCAAGGAGATCGCCTACTTCCGTGAAGATCTACCCGAGTAAGGCTAGTCCTCCGTGGGCGTAAGCCATGATGGCATAGACAAGGTTGCTTCTTCGTGGACCCTTAGTGGGTGGAGCCCTCCGTGGACTCATGTGGCCGTTACCCTCCGTGGGTTGAAGTCTCCATCAGCGTGGATTGACGATAGCACCACCTATCGGAACCACGAGAAAAATCTCCGTGTCTCCATTAGTTTGCTCTTCTCCACCTCTCATTTACTATCGTGCAATTTACTTTCGCTGCCATAACTCTAGAATTGCATGTGTAGGGTGATACTTGACTTGGTTATCATTGTGAACTTGCTAAGAAACTACTCCAATCAAAAGGCAAAATTTTAAGTTGTCAAGTAGTCTAATCACCCCCCTCTAGACATACTTCCGATCCTACTGATCCGTTCTTGTCATTTTTACGCTTGTGGGCCAAATTCAGCCCGTGGTTCTGATCGGCCCATTTGTGGTCGTTAATACATTGGGCGTTTTCATAAGCGTCATCAAATCGGCCTATTAATGATGGCCCATTATGGTGACCCATGAGCGAAACGATTCAACTCTAGTCCGTTTACGACCATAAAGCGGACATGTCATTGGCCCATGTTTGTGTCGATCATCTGACCCATATCGAGGCCCATTGATGATCTGACCCATAGAAGGCCCATTTTTCTATGGCCCATAGAAGGCCCATTGTTTCTATGGCCCATAGAGGCCTCTTTTTTCTATGGCCCGTAGAAGGCCCATTGTTTCTGACCCCGTGGGAGGCCCATTGTCACTATAGTAAATATTAGCCCATGGTTATTGTGGCCTAGTTTTAAAAATAGTTCTTGCAGCCACTAACAAACCGCGGAAAAAAACTGCCTTGACTACAAGCAAACAAATAAACAAGACAACAAGAAATAAATAAGCAAGCAACTTATGCTAGGCTATCACGGCTATTACACATATTACATCCTTTGGGCATCAAAGTTAGCCACCGGTGCAAATATAGGGAACAAAGCGACATATAAGCATGACAAAACAAGTCGAGAACTGAAACCACTTGAAGAGTTCAAGAAACAATATCACAGGTACCCATAATCTTTGGAAAGATGCTTAGCAAGCTTATTAACTTTCTCTTGTTTGGCGCTTAAATCCTCCAGTAGCTTGTTGTTGCACAAGAAAGTATGCATCTGAATTCTGCGAGGACTTCCTCGGTCCTTGACTTCTTGCCGCCTTTTGTTGATGCCTTTCAGCTTGTAGCTGAGACTAAAAGCGAAGTGATTCGAGCGAGTTGAAGAGCTTGTGCGATGGTGCTGGCGATGCTTTCGAACACTACATCAGCAGGGCTGTGGGGTTTTCTCACTTGTCTACAAGATCGTTTTATCACCTTTCTTGGAGACCAATAGGGTTCTCTCACTATCTTGAACCTTATCTGCATTACTTTCTCTACCATTGCATAGTGGGGTGCTCTTCTCCAATATTACATTTGCATACTACAAGAGAAACAAGCGAGACACATCACAGTTTAGCTTGTAGTATAAGAAACTCATTTTGGTAAACGGTTCGATAGTAAGGTGGATAGGATAACAGCATGAAACAAACATATATCTATGTACTATGGTCCTTTGTATTGTCCATATCATTCTAGTTTATGTTCCCTAATCAAGATAGAATACGAGTTCAACTCATATATTTTTAAGACACAATGACATAGGCAGAATATAAGTGTGAGAAACTACACAGCAATGGCAGCACTTGTAATGTGCATCACATGAGAACATAACTGTTTATACAACAAGCTGAAATCAACATAGAGCAAATAGTTAGAACAGCAATCCAGTTAAAGAAATAGGTTTAAAACATACCTGTTGCGCCATTGGAGTTTCAATTGGATCCTTCAAATTCGAAAGTAGTTGGTATGTGTAAATACGGTGATGCAACAGCAAAGGAGTATGGACCATAGCTACGGAACCTGACCTGAGAACAGTTGCTCTTCTGCTTTAAACATGGAGTTTGGGTTAGCTGCGGTGGTCTTCATTCTTTGGGCACTGCAGTAGCTTTACAAACTGCTCGTGTGGGGGTACTCTGTGGTGAACATGGTATTTTGTCAACTATAAGTGGGTTACTATCCGCTGGGGTTGCGGTTAGATGGGTTGTAGTTGGTTCTCTGCCCAACGGTGTAAGTGTGCAATCTGGAAGAGTCTCGATTATGTGTGGTGGGGCTAGTTTGTGGGCCAGTACAACCATGGTTCTATCTGCATCAATGGGTAGCACTTTCTTTTGTGAAGAACGGGTTTTTGCTCCCTTAGATATTGCCATCACCCCCTCCAATTCAAATGGCTGATAAACAAGAAAAGAAATTGAACGTACAGACATTGTATGATAGACAGATGTGGTAATTCACATATATGTTGTCTAACCAAGCAGGAATGACATGACACAATTTCACATATATGATGCCTAACTAAGCAGGATAGCATGACACGGTTTCGAGATAGATGATGGATAACTTAACGGGATATAATGGCATAATTCAACATATGATGAGTACCTAAACAAGATGACATGACAAAACTATATGATGTCTTTCTAAAATAGGTTGGGATGAAATAATTCACATACATGTTGTCTAAGTATACAGGATGGCATGATATAATTTACATAATTGATTCATATACTAAGCAGCTAGCACTCGCATGTATGATCTCTAAACTAAGCAGATAGAATTCAATATTGTGCATATGATGTCTAAACTAAGCAATGCAAGACACCATATGCATCATATGAGAAATATAAACATTGTAACTTAGATCATACACCTCAGGTGGGATATAGGACTGGTCATCTGTCTCTGAATCCTCCTCTGAGTAGCTCCCTGTAACCATCGAGATATATGCTTCAACATGTACCATTGCCTGCTCTGAAGACCTTGTTTTCACTCCAGATTTTTCCATAACCGGCTCAAATGGCTGATACACATGAAGAGTAGTTCAATATACACAAATTGTCGACAAATGAAATACGTAAGGAAAAAAAAGATGGCATGAGATAATTCACATATATGATGCCTGGCTCCATGGCGGTGCATAATTCACATATATGATAACTGGCTGAAAAACATGGCATTGCATAATTCACATATCGATATAGAAAGCAAATAGGAGGCATTCACACAAGCATGTCTAATCTAAGCGGATGGTATGGCAATGCAAGACACCATATGCATGATATGAGCAATATAACCCAGCCAAGTTAGAGCATGCACCTCGGGGATCATTGGTCATCTCTCTGAATCCTCCTCAGGGAGCTATCTATAACCAGCAAGAAATCTGCATCGACAGTATGCAATCGACTTCTCGAAGACCTTGTTTTCCTCCAGATTTTCCATGACCGACTCATATGGCTGATGCACAAGAAGAGTAGATGAATGTATAAACATTGTTGACAAATGGAATACATTATGGAAAAAATATGGCACGATACAATTCACATATACAATGGTGGCTAAACAGGATGGCATTGCATGATTCACGTATATGATGCACGGCTAAAGAAGATGGCATTGCATAATTCCCATATACTCCCTCGTTCCTAAATATTTGTCTTTTAGAGATTTCAAATGGACTACAACATACGGATGTATATAGACATATTTTAGAGTGTAGATTCACTCATTTTGTTCCGTATGTAGTCACTTGTTGAAATCTCTAAAAAGACAAATATTAAGAATAATGAAGATATGATATAAAACCAAACATGTGGCATTCACACAAAGCAAATCTAAACTAAGATGATGACATATAAGATGTATAATGTAAGCAATGCAAGGCGCCATATGCATGATATGACCAACATCGGCATGCGAGTTAGAGCAAACACCTCGGGTGAGTAAGCAGGCGTGGTCGACTCCTTTTGAATCTCCATCTGAGCAGTTATCTTCCTCTGGAATACAATCTGGAAATGCGGAGAGGGGGGCCACCGCCCACCATGGGCGGCATCTGCATGACATTATATTCGCATAGCGGTCTTCTCTTTTCTCTACATGTTCGGTATGATTGTGTACAATATCGGCGTGCATAATAAAACATAGTTAGATTTTTAAGGCCTAAGGGGTGCATGCAAAAATCAAGACTGATGGTAGAAAGCAGTGGATGGATCCAAAACTAATGATGGCGGTAGATTATAGCTTGGTTTAAAAAGATAGACAATGGGTCATCTATTGTTTGTTGCCCACCCAACATGAACCACATAGAAGACCCGGATGAACGGATAGTAGATATGTACTATTTGTTGCTGGCTCGATATGAGACCCATGGGCAATTCAAAACTCAAGATTGAATGATAAAGCAGCGGTAATAATAAATGATGTATAACGTAAGCAAACACAAAAGCGTGATCTATCTTCCGATCTTGTGTAGTCCTCGGGTTCATCTGCTCGATCGATGATGGTAATGCAATTGGCGTGGCTCTTTGGCAATGGGGAAGATGATCTAAAGGCGAAAAGAAAGTCTGCGGGGGATCTCTGCTGCGGTGAATGCTTACATCAATGGTGCACCTCGGTGGGGTGGATGATGGCACTGCAGAGGCGGGACATAATAGACGAGTTTTCTTTGGCGTAATCTGAAAATGAAGTAAATCTATAAGGGCTCCTTAGAATTGGAGGATTCTATAAGCGAGGGGACGGGAAAAACACGGGAATAGGATAGGAATGCGTGCAAAACAGAGCATTTGGAAACATAGGATTTGATCAACACAGGTGTTTGGCTCACATGAATTGCAAGAATAGGGAATGGAGAAACAAAGTGATGCGACGAGTGTACAACCTCTTTGGCATAGCCTTATGGACCTCGGCATCATTGGGTTGGGCGTGGAGGATGGTGATGATCTTTGGTGTATTTGTCGGAGGCGGGGAAGAAGATCAGAGGCCTCTGGAAGCGGCACCGAGTCTTGCTCATTGTGATGGACAGTTCCGTCGTAGGAGCAGCTCCGCTAAGGTGTCTGGCGACGAGGCTGAAGCATGACAAGACGAACAATGTTAATCGAAGTGGTACCCTAATATCATCGCAATAGATGATGTAAAATACATCACCAAAAGTGCTAGATGTAAAATGCATCAGCAGCGCCACGGCCGCTCCAACAGATGTTGTAAGTCTTGTTCAATCTAAACTTAATCGAAGAAAATGAACTTCACATTGAAACTGAATTTTCTTGTCGGCTGATTGAACTACTGAGCATTGCAATAGATGTTTAGGGCGTTCGAGCACTAGTAGCAGAGAAGCGATGATCTAAATCAGCGAGCCTTCGGCGAGGAAGCACTAGCGAGAGAGGAAGTCGAGCGTGCTTCGTGAGAGAGTGCTAAAGCAGCAACTCTGTAGCTGCGAAGGTCGTGCAGCAGCGATAGCAGCATAGCGAGCAAGAGCGAGCAGCATCATGAGCAAAGCGCGACCGAGCGGCAAGAAACGAGCGCAGCGCGAGGCGAGCGGAGCAGCTACAGCTAGTGCCGTTGTGGAAATCGCCGCCGAGAAGCAATGACATGGGGAGAGACATCGTGGATGATGTGGCGGCGATAAGCGCTATCGATGGAGCGCCATGTCGCTCGGTATCGAGCACCGGCAGCCCGTGAGATCGAATAAAAGATAAAATGCAGCGGTGAGTGCAGAACCTCCTTGGTGGCGCCGAGTTGGCCTCGGCTTCATTGGAGGAATTGGTGAGGTGCTGCGGTTCTGTGGGGCAGGTCAAGATGGTCTTTGTGGTGATTGAGGTGGTGTGATAGGCGAGGCAAACATCGGGCAGCTCCTTGGAGGTGGAGGGCAGGCGGCTGATCCGGCGGTCGATGAGATTGATGAGCGGATCCTCATCGGTGCGATGGATGAGGACGGCGAGCTGTTGCGGTGGGCGGCGTGGTCGGGGAAGAGTCTCCGGCTAGCGGCGGTCGGGAGGCCGACGGAGGTGTGGGGTTTCTTGGGTTTTGGCGGCCTCGGTGTATGCGAATGGGGGAGGGAGGAGCCAAGCTTAGGGTCGCTTGTTCAAAATGTAGGGTAAGTTACAGCGTACCCCACGATTTTGACACATGACGTGGAGCTTCATTTCGGCTGAGGGTAGAAGGGGATTTGGCGTGTGCGGGCTGCGGGGAGTGACTTAGGATGAGGAGGGAGTTCTGTGGCGTCAAATTCAGGATAACAAAGGCGCGGCCTTGAGTTGAAGAAGCGGGAGTTTCAAAGCAGGTGAGACAAAAGATATTGAGATTGAAAATTTCGGGACAACAAGGTCTGATTCCTTGTTCGTGAGAACAAACTTAATGTGTAAAAAACAATTCATACAAGACACAAGTGAGTCATGTCCCTTTTACTATATTGCTATAGATGCCATTGAAAAAACTACAAGAAAAATGTAAAAAAATAAGGAGAACAAGATTACCCTGCGATTACCAAATCGATTAGCACTTCCCTCAACAACAACAAAAACAAATCAATTCCACCAAAGATAGAGTAATGTCCCTTTTATATGATTACAGATGCCATGATCTCGAATTTCAATTTTTGAATCCACGTTATGTTGAATTCAAATATATCATTAGGTGACCTTGCGGTTTATAATTGATGTAGTCGTACATTTTGGTCTTCAATCATATATGAACATTTTACTCCACCATGTGAACATATATATTGTCGTCTACCATATGGACTAAATTTGAATCAATTTTCCTTATTTGAATACGATTGTTGTCAAGTTATACAATAATTTAAATATTATCTTGATAACAAAAGACATGTATATAGCAGTAATCATATTTCACTATGAACTACATGTACCATCGCTCTCCAATTCAAATATTTGTATCCATTTTATCTTGAATTCAAATCATAGTACATTATTGGTCTAGGTAGCGAGATGTTGGGATAATCTAAACCCTGTTTTCATAGGTATAATTTTTGGCTGAATTGGGACAAGTTTTGGTATAAACCTCTTGCAAAACACGAGATTCTCTCAACAAGCCTCGTGGTTCGAGAGGGCGTGTCACCTTTATGTGCGAAATGATATCGCTGCCTCCCCGATTTTATGTCAGAGGCAACATAGAACTATATGAGTGCCTGTTAAATTTTGGAATTATTTGGGTTCATTTGGCCTTTTATACATTAATTGAGTTTACGGACTTTTAATGTGCATAATCTAAATATGAATTGCATGCACATGCTCCGGTGCACCAAAGTGGGTTGAAAAATCACATGTGTGTCCTTGGTTGAATTTCTAGGTCCCATGAAAGAAATGAGAATGAACTTCAAACATCTGGCCGTCATGACTCTGCCGAGAACATCGAGAAACTTAGATTTTAAATTCATGTAAATCCAAAACTTCGGCGGAAATCATGAAACTTGGCATGGTGTCATGTCATGGCACTAACATGTTGTGGTAAAAAAATTGGGCCGATTTGGAAGCTCATAGTTCTAAGAGGGCGTGCCACCTTTGAGTGTGAAGCGATATCGTTGCCCCCTTGAGTTTCTTAACAAAGGCAGCATAGAACTACATTAGTGCCTGTTAAATTTTGGAATTATTCGGGTTCGTTTGTCGTTTTTATGCATTAATTGAGTTTCGGTCATTTAATGTGCATAAGTCAAATTTGAACTACAAGCACATGCTCTTGTGCACCAAAGTTGGTTGAAAAATCACATTTGTGTCCTCGGTCGAAGTTCTAGTTCCCATGCAAGAAATGAGAATAAAATTAAAACATCTGGGCATCGTGGCTCGGCCGAGAACATTGAGAAACTTGGTTTGAAAAATCTTGTAAATCCAAAACACGTCTGAAAATCATGAAACTTGGCATGGATGTCATGTCATGGTACTACCATGTTGTGGTAAAAAAATGGCCGAATAGGAACAGATTTTGGTATAAGCTTCTTGCAAACCGAAGCTTCTCTCAAGAAGGCTCGTGGTTCTGAGAGGGAATGTGCCACCTTTGAGTGTGAAACGATATACGTTGTCCCCTTGAGTTTATTTACAAAGGCAACATAGAACTACATGAGTGCCCTGTTAAATTTTGGAATTATTCCGGCTTTGTTTGCCATTATTTACACATTAATTGAGTTTTTGGTCATTTAATGTGCATAATTCAAATTTGAACTACAAGCACATGCTCCCGTGCACCAAAGTTGGTTGAAAAATCACATTTGTGTCCTCAGGTAAATTTCTACTCCCTCCTTCCATCTATAGTGGTCCTAATGTGTTTTTCGAGGCTAACTTTGACCAAACGTTAGAGCAATAATATATGACATGCAATTTACACAAAGCATACCTTCAAATTTGTATGTCAAAGGAGCTTCCAATAATATAATTTTCATAGTATACATCTCATGTGCTATTAATCTTGTCAATAGTCAAAGGCTGTCTTGAAAAACACATTAGGCCCTATATAGATGGAAGGAGGGAGTAAGTCCCATGCAAAAAATGAGAATACGATTCAAACATCTGGGCATCGTGGCTCGGTCGAGAACATTGAGAAACTTGGTTTTAAAATATTGAAACTTGGCATGGTGTCATGTCATGGTAGTACCATGCCGTGGTAAAAAGTTGGCGAATAGGAACAAATTTTGGTATAAGCTTCTTACAAATCGGAGCTTCTCTCAAGAAGGCTCGTGGTTACGGGAGGAGCGATGTCACCGTTGTGTGCATAATTCAAATTTGAAATACAAGCCCATGTTCCAGTGCACCAAAGTTGGTTGAAAAATCACATGTGTGTCCTTGGGTAAATTTCTAGGTTCCATGCAAGAAATGGGAATGAAATTCAAAATTACAGGCGTCGTGGCTGGGTTGGAAACATTGAAAACTTAGTTTTTAATTCCTGTAAATCCAAAACACGCATGAAAAAATGAAACTTGGCTTGGTGCCATGACATGGCACCAACATGTTAATAGTAAATTTGCGATCCGATTTGCGAAGGAGCACACATTAACAATCAACAAAGTCATTTTGGAACAAGTCTTGTCACGTTACAATCGGAAATACAAGTATTATTGAAACCGTGGGCATTCTACTTACTACTACCATTTACGTGTATAGCCATCGTCCCCATTTTTATTAGCTAGGAGGCGCCGTGCAGGTAGCTATTTAGTCTGAGGCGTGCGATCAGACCCCTCTGGCGTGCTTATCGGGAGGAGAGCCCTTTGACCTCCATCTGTCGTCCACCTCTCTCCCAAGGCCTCCATTAAATGGCGCCCAAGCCTACATTTAATAGCGTGGCTATGTCTCCTTTCGGCGAGATGTAAGAGAAAAAAAGAAAATATGAAAGCATGGATCTTGATGTAAGATCCGACGGACCTATATAGCATCTACTACGACTTATAGCAAGACTGATGAATATATAAGGACGATTAAGGTGCCCTCCCTTGCACTGCAGAAATCAATCGAACAGCACATCAATCAAGAAACATGCTGTCGGTGTCAAAACCGGCGGATCTCGGGTAGGGGGTCCCAAGCCGTGCATCTTAGGATCAATGGTAACTGGAGGCAAGGGACACAATGTTTACCCAGGTTCGGGCCCTCTCGATGGAGGTAAAACCGTACTCCTGCTTGATTAATATTGATGATATGGGTAGTACAAGAGTTGATCTACCATGAGATCAGAGAGGCTAAACCCTAGAAGCTAGCCTATGGTGTGATTGTTGTTGTCTATCTCTATCGACTAGCCTGGCCTCGGTTTATATAATGCACCAGAGGCCTAGGATAACAAGTCCTAGCCGAATCGCCCGGTGGGGAGGAGTCCTTGTCTTGATCGCCAAGTCTTGTGGAATCTTCCTTGTATGTAGCAACTGTCCGGACTGGCCCATGAGTATACGGCCATGGGGATCCTCGGCCCAATCCACCTGATCGGGAGACGACGTGGTGAGTACCCCCTAGTCCAGGACACCGTCAGTAGCCCCTTGAACCGGTCTTCAAGTTGGGGATGCTCCTCGATTCTTTCGAACTGTTCTTCATCTTCGGTCGTCGGTCTTGAAAAATGGTTCAACAAATCTTCTCATCTTCGATCTTGAGGATCGCCGAAATGCATTCGACAAGTTTATATGTTGGGTTTCATGGGAGCCTTTAACTTTCGGCCTTTATCAATGCCTTGTTCTTTTTATGCCATGCCTCGGTGCGAACTTATTCCCGAGGAGGCGGTGTCCTATTCGTCCGAGCTCTAACATGAACTGCATTGAGGTATATTTTGCAGCGAGCACCAGCGCCGACTTCTTCCAGCTCTATCACGGACTATGTATCCGAGCTCCAATGCGGACGATATCCGAGCTCAACGCCGGACTATGTATCCGAGCTCCAACGCCGGACTGTATCAGGGTGTAAGTAAATCACCTTGGTTCAAAGAAGTTTGAAGGAGTTTAGCGAGCTTAATCTTTGGAAATGCCCTCTATGGAGCCAGCCACTAGCGTCAGAGCTTTATGCGGACTGCTTCAGGTGGTGCACCACCCGAATGTGGGCGATTTTTGTCAATATTTCTTGGTGGTGCAATTTATTCTCTGCCGAGATACATAGTCGGTAGCCCTCAAGGTGGGTATCGGTCTAAAACCGAGATGCCCGTGAAGGATGACATAAGACCGCTGATCCCGTAGCTCTTTGAGACTCAAGTTGATTTGCAAAATCGATTACGAGGATCAAGTCCTAGCTTCGGCGAGAATACTTCGGGATACAAAAGCGGCGTGCTCGGTCCCCAAGTGTCGGGTTGGGTGCGGCCACCAACACGAGGATCAAAATCTCCTCGAAGCTGTATTGCACTTAAAATTTTCTGCATAGAGCGAGGCAAGGCGTAGCCCCGAGACACTGGTCGGGTGGCAACACTAGATCGAGGATCGATGTGCCTTACTAATATTTGTAAATAATAAGCCCGAAGCCAGTAGCCCCGAGCCTTAATCTTGTACGGGAGGCGAATGAGATCGATATCCATAGTAAAATCACAAATTATGTGTAATGACTCTATGTATCCAAGTACTTTCGTCATTAATGCTCGGATCCGCATTGTACAAAACTTTGTTGACCGACCATCGGCTTCCACCTCCTCGGCCAATAGCGAGGAGTGTTTAATCTACTTTATAAAGCCTTTATGAGGCAAAGATTTACAACAAACAAGGCAATCGGCCATACGGTTTTATAAGCAAAGGTGCAGCGGAGACATGTTATATTACTGTTTAATAGAAGAAATGTCTTCCAAAGAAAATAGTCCCTTCTCGGTTCCTTTCTTTGGGTTGTCATGCTAAGCATGATCATGAAACCTCAGCTCAATGTAAGAGAAAAATATCGAGATTTAGTTTGGGAGGCGATTAATAGCCCGGTAGTGTTGGTGACGATCGAGGTCAAGCCATAAACACTTGACCATTGTTATGAATAGTGCATCGTTTGACACCGTCATTGGATTGCCGACCAGTTTACGCTTATTGTGACGATCGGTTTTGGCTTTCTCCTTGAGGTGCTTAACCATGTGAGCTGGAAGCACAATCACAGTGGTTCTCCTTTGCACACCTAGCCAAACAAAGCGGAACATAGGGGGCAAGCGAGAGGCGAGCAACCCAACTATTGACCGAAGACACAATTGAAACCGATGCATATATAGCAATATCCGAGAATGTTTTGCGAATCTCTAAAGGTGTCGGCGTTGCCTGCGAGGCTGGTGCTAAAAACACACAAATAGTTTAAAAGTGCCATGGGCTCGAAAAGCCAAAAACTTATTCAAGAGGTTAATGTCGAACTAGATCAAGTGTTGGTGCCAATCCAAAATTGGACTTTAGAAAAAAAAAGTTATACGCCGTGCTTTAACATGACACATCCTATCTCAAAACTTCAAGAGGGTTGACCCTCGGCTTCAACCTCCTATCCCGGAGGCGGAGTACTTCTTACTAGGCGGTTTAGCAAACTAAACTCTAGCGGTTTTGAGAGAGATTAGGCTCCCGACTAGTGACCGCACACTTGTGTCGAAAAAAGGAGTGATAAATAATAATAAAAACTTTGCAGCGATCGAGAGGAAAAACACTTATCATAAAGCGGCTCATATAAATTTAAGAGCCCCCAAGTGACTTGGGTAAAGAATGATTGCATGTGCGAAGTACTTATATCATATCTATGTTCAGCCGAGCTTTAAGCGTCTTAAGCGACCGTCGGCTTCTCCCTCTTTGGTCAAGGACGAAAAGTGTTATGTACTCCATCATCGAGAATATCGGCGGTGTTTCCAATAACCGGGCAATCAGGGCATAAGGCTATAACGGACAAAGCGCTCGGGGAACTTATGCTATATTCTGCGAAGAGTAAGAAGCATCTTGAAGAAAATAGTACCACCACGATACCTTTCTTGATTGCTCATTGTTATTATGAGACTTGTGCAATAGATTTTTGTACTCATGAGTTCCGTTGTGTGCCGACCATGATTGAAAACAATAAGAGCGCTAGCTTTCGGCTTCACCTAGTCTGAGGTCCGGCTCGGGTGACCCGATCGTGACAATCGCAGAGGTGCTCCCGTTACTCCCTAGCCGAAAAATCGGGAACGTAGGGGTAAGCACAGGAGAAAGGCAACCCAGCTTGCAAATCGCTTAAGTCAAAATGGTGCATATTGTGGCGTAATACACGAACAAGGAACGAAGCCGTACAAGTATAATCATATGCAAGAGGAAAAAACTTCATGAAGGAAGCCCCCAAGTAAACGGGGTATTTGAATTTGCGCGTCATAAACAAAGTTTGGACAAGGAAAAATTTTACAAGCAACTTTTTTCCAAAAAAGTATAATGCTTGGTCGAGCCAAACACAAGTTAAAAATTTAAAATTTTGAGCATGAAGACAACTTAGCTGGTTAATGTGTTCGGTATTGATGGCGAGGTCCGAGCTTGATGCGGGACAAGGTTCCATCCCCAAGCCGGTACCGAGGTGGCGGAGCTAAAACTCTGCACTCGAAGTGGTGACATAGCACGGTCGATGCAGGAGACGGCGGGGTGATCTTTGAAGTACCCGGCATGGGGTAATGAAGTGTTGGCGAAGCCCCGTCCAACGAGGTGGCGCTAAAGGATATTGTCGGCTGGATCATTTTCTGTGCACAAAAATAGTGCAAACCGGAGATAATAGTAATAATAATAATAAAATGTTGCATAACAAATAATTTATGCAAAGTGAGTAATAAAAGAAATATGGCTGGCGCGAAGTCAATGTCGATGCAGGCGGCGGCGTGATCTTGATAAAGGCATGGCAAGGCCTGAATTCACATGTCGGTTCGAGTTCGGATGCGGCGTTAGCGGACTATGTCTGGCTGGTGAACCACCATGCGACCGTCGTTAATGCGGTCACCATTTGATAGACCTGCGTACATATGATGGACAAACCACATTAATAATTCATTGGGAAAAATGAACCCTAACAAGCAAAAAATACTAGGATTAATAGCACCTGGCTTATTTGTTGTAGCAATCCGAAGAAAGGTGATTCCCAAAATTGGGACTCGATCCGCACACCTATCGCTGATGGGCGATAAAACAACAACATGGCGATCTTTGGCAAGGTTATTTCGCCGAGGCAAAGCCAGCGGTCCAGCTAACGTGATGGAGCTGGTCGACGCGACGCGAAGACTCGGAGTAGGTTGATGAAGAGATGATGAAGCCCGGTCCAGCTAGCGTGATGAAGCCTCGGTGTCGGCCGATGAGTCGAAATGAAATCGGCATGATGGACACCAGCGAAAAAACAGCGGTCGCGGCCTTGCCGATGCAGGTCGTGGCGTGGTCGATGCGGCTTGATGAAGTGACCGTGCGGCGATGCGGGTGTGCGGCTCCGTGTAATCCGTGGGGCGGTGATGTTGGTGACGATTTATCGCCAGCGATGCGAACTATTTTTCGGCTGGCGAGATGATGATCAAAGAAATTGAGCTCGGCTCAACAAAGCGACGGCGTGTCTAGCGCAGGTTGGCCGTCGTGGAGTGATGTTGTCGGGCTGGTTTGACACCGGCGTGACAGTGAAGTTCGTATTGCAAGAATACTTTTAATACTACTGGGATGTGTTTGAGAATAAAACACAACACCCATCTGAAAACTAACTTCAAAAGGATGTCCGACATCCCATTCATAAAGAAGATGAATTGGGTCGGATTCGTTCTCGCATGAAAGTAGATCAAAAAGTGATGCACTAATCGGAAGTTTCCGGAGTTTGGGCGGTCGGATCGAGCTGAAGTTTTGGCAGGTGGTAGATATGGTAATTCCGCAGCAAATCAACAGTTGGATCTTCAAAGGACATCCGAGCTAGATGCTAGATACCACGCCCTAAACTCGTCCAGATTCTCGTCCAGATTCAACAGGGCTCGGTATATCGGAGATTGCGGAGATTCCTCCATCGAACTTCGGCGAAATTTTGTAGGGTTGTTGTAGACTTAATTCTGCATAATTCCACCAAAGTAATCGTTTAGGCAACACTCGAGGAGGCGGTGGCGGCGGATACAAGTTGCTGTCGAGAAAAACAACACGGTTGCCTAAGGACAATGTTGACGTTGAGCCCCGAGCTCCACGGATGACTCCTCCATGATCTTGATAGAGATCGAAGTTGGTGTTGATGAAGGCCCTCATCCGAACCGACGATCGGAGGTAGGGCGCAGTCCTCGGTCAAGCCAAGGTGACCAGGTCGAGCCATTGATCCTTTAAATCGATCACTGGCGGAACTCTCAATGAAAGCACCAATGTCGGTGTCAAAATCGGTGGATCTCGGGTAGGGGTCCCAACCCGTGCATCTTAGGATCAATGGTAACAGGAGGCAAGGGACACAATGTTTACCCAGGTTGGGCCCTCTCGATGGAGGTAAAACTCTACTCCTGCTTGATTAATATTGATGATATGGGTAGTACAGCAGTTGATCTACCACGAGATCGAGAGGCTAAACCTAGAAGCTAGCCTATGGTGTGATTGTTGTTGTCTATATCTATCGACTAGCCTGGCCTTGGTTTATATAATGCACGAGGCCTAGGATAACAAGAGTCCTAGCCGAATACCCCGTGAAGGAGTCCTTGTCTTGATCGCCAAGTCTTGAGGAATCTTCCTTGTATCGCGGCAACTGTCCGGACTGGCCCATGAGTATACGGCCATGGGGATCCTCGGCCCAATCCACCTAATCGGGAGACGACGTGGTGAGTACCCCTAGTCCAGGACACCGTCACCTGCACCTTGCTCAATCAGCCCGAGCAGACGAGGTGTATTCAAACCTCATACCTTTGGGCGTCAAGGAGTAGAGGCACAAGGGGCGGTGGAGCATGGTGAGGTCCATCGAGATCTTAGAGAGCTCCGTCGTCGGGTCTGTCCTGTTAGGTCTACATGATCTCGCCCTCCTCGTGCACAACCATCTCTCGACTTGGGCCGGGGTCTTACAAAGCTTTACCGTCACATATTTTATACTCCCTCCGTTCCTAAATGTAAGTCTTTATAGAGATTTCACTAGGTGGACTACATACGGAGCAAAATGAATGAATCCACACTTAAAATGTATCTATATACATTTGTATGTAATTCATAATGGAATCCCTACAAAGACTTATAATTTAGGAGCGGAGGAGTACTACTTCAAGGTGCATTAAATCAACACATGCAAGTATCAAAAGAAGAGTCACGGCATGCATGCATGTGTTGTAATTAATGCATCGATAGCATAAATTATTGAAATATATCAAGTGCAGTGCTTTGATGTGTCGCGTCCTTTCGTACATCAGCGAGAAGTTTGATTATCCTCTCCCTCACGGACTAAACTGCACCTGCCTTTGGCTGTATGACAGGTTGGCCACACACCTGTCGGGCCCACCTGTCATACATGCAAAGCCAGGAGCGTCCCTCCCTCACCCATGAGCGTGGTGGCTGGCAAGACTAGGAGAATCTTTCGCTACATGCTCTCCCTCCCGCATGCGGTGGACATGCAGCAGTTCAATCGGTGTCAGATGGCAAGAAGCGTACTGTAGTACTCCTCCAGTGCAGTAGTACTCCATCATTGTTCGATTTCCCGAAGAGGCGAAGAGCCAGGCACAGCCCGGACGCTCGTGTGGCAGTTTCATGTGTAGAGTAGTCTAGGATAGCGTGTACCGTGCCTGTAAGCTTAAAATCGTTGGGGTCGGCTCCATGCTATGTGGCCATCTCGAAGTTTTTAAAAAAAATAGCCTATACGGCCCTACATCACCACAGTGATTGTAGTTTACTGCAGCTCATCTGGTCAAAACAGGAATATATATTTTAATTTGTTTTTTTGAAAGGGGACTCCCGGCCTCTGCATCGAGCGATGCATACAACCACATATATTTTAATTTGTGGTGGGTAAATCTGGAGGTTGCAGCAAATATATTGTACTGCTTGGGTCTTTCAGCCAAGTTTAGAGGCAAGCATGTGGGTCGGTGCTATGATGTGTCGCGTCAACTTCGTTACAACGAGGATAAGCTTGATTTTACTACACACCTTCTCCCTCGCCCATGCTTGCGATTGCTCATAAGCGAGGACAGAGCTTTTGCTTAGTAGTACTTCTACAACAAGCTATCCGTCACCTTTCGCGGTGGACGGACATGCAGCAGCAGATTCGACCTTTGTAAAGCGATAGTAGTAACATCATTGTTCGTCTTCTCAAAGTGGCGGAGAGCCAAGCGCAAACCGAACATTGCGATTTGCAAACATTGAACACGCATATAGCCAGGCTCTTGCATGAGACAAAATTGCTATGTGAGCCCACTATTGTACTAATGCGTACAACTACTTGCTAGTATAGCCACAGTAAACCGAGAAAGGAGCATTTGCCCTTCTAGAGATTTCAACAAGTGACTAGACTACACGAGGCGGAGTACATATGGAGCAAAATGGGTGAATCTGTACCTTAAATAAATATGTACTAGTTCTATCATTTTCCTCTCTGAGGTGCACAATATTGACAATACTGACTAGTCTCTTTTTGACACGCATTTATGTTTTTTGACCAGATCTGAAGCAAGCACCCATATACACGCATACACTCACCCTATGAATGCACACACCCATGGCACTATCATCTTGAAATTCTGAAGTCACCATAGGCACCTTCGTGCGTCGGCGGGTCCATAGGTGCTTGAATGCCAAGGAGGAGCAGGGTGGCGGTTCCGAGGCGTTGAGCGGTCAATGAAGCATCCTCAATTACATGCGAGAGGGATTAATTGGAGAAGCGAGAATAGAGTCGACCACGATGTGAATACAGCAGAGTTTGGACTCTCATATAATAAAGCGCCCACCACTCCAATCCATCTACTCCCAAGTCTCTGCGCAACCTTGGTCACTCCAATCCAAGACCAAGTGACCCGAAGCCACAAGCACCTATGGAGGCGATGGGCCAGCGGCGGCGATCGGCTATATGCCAAATCATCAAAGGCGCCGGACTGCGGCCCGCACCGCCTGACATTTCGGACAATCTTTGGCGACCCATGAGCATCGTAGCCCTTCTTGGCGCCCGGCCGCCTCTCGCATGGGCGGTATAATGGTCAACTCCATCCGCAAGTTCACTTTGCCGTCAAGAAGCCTTGACGACCTTGCCGTACTACTCCAGCCCGCGTGCCCAGGCTCCTTATTGCCTGCCACCCTCATCGGCCTACATGGAAACGAACTCTTTCAAGCCCTGGTGGCCCTGCAGGTGTCGGAGGTCGCGACGAAGAATGTGCACCTCGAGGCCGCGCTCGCCGCGCAGCGCCTCGCCATGCAAGAAACCGTCGACCTGCACATCCACGTCTACGAGGAAATCGTCTACATAGGCCACTACAAGGCAAGCAAGGACAGAAAGACGTTGGCCTTCTTCTAGCGGCTGGAATCTTTGGATGCCATTGTTCAGAAGCACGTCGACCTGGCCACGAAAGCCACTGCTACTTAGGCACCGTTCGGTGGGCCGGCGCCTTGAGTCGAGGAGGTGGACGTCGTTGATGGATGCATCTCTTCTTCTTGCCTCCTGTAACCAGCACTGGATCGCCTCGTGCCCTTAATGTTTTATTAGTATAGTACTCCCCCCCCGTTCCCAAATATAAGTCTTTCTAAAGATTCCAGCAAGTGACTACTACAAACGGAGCAAAATGAGTGAATCTACACTCTAAACTATGTCTACATACATCTTTATGATGTATTCCATTTGAACTAGTATCTAAAAAGGCTTATATTTATGAACGGAGGGAGTATATGGCATTTTATTCGAGTCATAACGTTTTCCTTTGTGAGGTGGGGCATGATTGAGCAAACCCACCCCACCCACGGCCGCCGGCGAGTTTAGAATTAGAAGAGAGAAACAAGGGAGGAGAGCTAGGTGTATACAGACGCTTTGTTGTCGAGATGGGACTCGTGTTTATAGAATAGAATCTTGAGCACTCGTGCCTCTTTTTTTGAGGAAAAATTAGTCGCATGTCTAGTACCACTAGTTGGGTGCGTCGACCTATAGCTATCATCACTTTAGGTCTCCTTTTGAACCGCGGCTATGCTTCACAGTACATATTTTTCACGCATTTATCCTCCTATATGTACTCTAGGCTATTTCCACGTGCTCCCATTAGCGACATATGGGACATAGAGCATCTGGGTCGTAGTGCATGCGACTCGGAGCATATAATGAGGTACTTTACATTTCAGACCTCACAATTACATACAAACCCCATGAAAGAATAAATAAATGAATGAATTACTACATGAAACCAGATTATTTTAAGTGGAAACGAGACATGTTCATTAAATTTTGGACATAACACGTTTATAAAAATGATCGGACCTAAACCGATCTAAGGCGTCTTTGATTTTCTACAAAAAAAGGGCCTCTTTGATTTGCAGGATACTAAAAACAGGGAATGGGGAAAGTATGATGGCGATGAACCGAGGCGAGGAGAACTTTAACTTCGATTAGAGGTTAGAGTTAGATTCTAACCTAAACTAACTCTAAATCAAAGAGGTGTATGGATGGCAGGGTTAGATTGACAATAAATGCTCTGTCTCAATCATTTGACTACTTTGGACCCTATTTTTAATCAGACTAAAATAAGTCCCTTGGATCCAAGCACCCTCTTGGTGTGGTAGGCTCTTCTGTGGCCTCCTCCCGCTCACAATTGACATAAACGAACCATCTATACAAATCAAGCATGCAAAACATGATAATTTTTACTTTGTCCATACAAATGAGATATCCCACTTAAACATACAAGTCGTCAATCAAGCTTCACAAAATAAAAAAACACTTCATGAAGCAAAGAATGAGCTAACTCATCACGGAAGTCATTCACGATAGGGAGGGAGCCCGGAGCCCCTCACGCACCAAGGGAGGAGCTCGCCATCGTCGCTCTGGAGGAAGGCTCTGTAGAGCCCAAGCCCCGGGAACCCCTCCGACGCTGGCCCTTGCGAGTTGAGGTCGACACCGGCATGGGTAGCAGGGCCGCTTGCCGCCGACTGGGAACTTAATCTTTGGGCCTCTAGAAATAATGCAAGCCTGTAACTAAAATACCTAGAAAGGTGAACTGAATCTTTGGGCGTCTAGAAATAATGCAAGCCTGAAACTAAAATACCTAGAAAGGTGAACTGAATCTTTGGGCCTCTAGAAATAATGCAAGCCTGAAACTTAAATACCTAGAAAGGTGAACTGAATCTTTGGACCTCTAGAAATAATGCAAGCCTGAAACTGAAATACCTAGAAAGGTGAACTGAATCTTTGGGCCTCTAGAAATAATGCAAGCTTGAAACTAAAATACCTAGAAAGGTGAACTGAATCTTTGGGCCTCTAGAAATAATGCAAGCCTGAAACTGAAATACCTAGAAAGGTGAACTGAATCTTTGGGCCTCTACAAATAATGCAAGCCTGAAATTGAAATACCAAGAAAGGTGACCTGAATCTTTGGGCCTCTAGAAAGATTTATTACCTCCTCAAGTAGCATCAAACAATTCCATGCGTGCACCACAAATCTATAGCAAGTTTGATCAGGACCTACTTTTCCAAATCAGAATTAGCGCTAGAGCAAGCAAGATCAATGATATGGTGGTGAGGCAGAGAAGGAACGAACAAACTCACCCTCTCCCGACCTCCTGGTAGATCGTCGCCGCCCGTGCAACAGAGGGAGAAAACTTGTAGTGAAGGGGCGGGGTGACCTTGAGGCCGGAGGAGGGGCGGCGGAGGCGGAGGAGAGGCGGAGGAGAGGAGGCGGCGGCGCGGGGGGAGGCCCTATGGGGAATAGAGAGGAGTCGTGCGAGAGGGGGAGGCGATGCAGTGCGGGCGGGTGAGATTTTTAGTTCTCTTTTAGTGGGCCGAGGATAACTAACCCAATTAGAACCTCTCCACGGGCTAGTTTTTTAGCTGGGTTAGAGCAAACTAGCTCAAACTAACCCCTCTTGTTTCGATAATTTGAGGCTATTTCAACCCAAACTAGCTCTAACTCGGGGATCCAAACAAATAGGAGTGTTCTTGTACATGCTACGGTGTGGACCGTAACACATTGTTTTAATGGACATATCACCACATTGTTTTCTCTGCTGGTTCCTTTGAGCTACCGTGGTTCGCGTTGCTGGTTCCTTTGGGCTGCCGTGGTTCGCACTCCTCCGACACAGTACTACCTCCGTCTGTTTTATTGGTCCTCATTGTATTCCATGTCAAATTTTGACTATAAATTTAACTTATAAAATGTTAATGCATGTCGACAAAAATGCATCGTTAGATTAGTATTTGAATGTAGTTTTCAATGATATAATTTTTACGTAACATGCATGAACATTTTTTAGTTAAATTTGTAGTCAAATTTAACATGGAATATAATGAGACCAATAAACGAAGACGAAGGTAATAGTAAATAGGAGTAGTATAGTACTAGTATATACGCATCATTCTTTGCGCCTTCTTACTACTCCGACATGTGGGAGAGCCAGCATCCGGGTCGACGTGTCATGCAGCAGATTAGAGTGCGGAACGGAAGGGGGGCATCACCCCAGTCAGAGCGCCAGTAATTCATGACTATAGTGAGTGGTCATATCACAAGTCTTTCCAGCAGTAACACGTCGTCAAATCGCACAGCCCCACTCGCTCACCCTCCTCGCCTCTCTGTCAAACCGTCTACCCGAAAACTGCCGCGCGTACTGCCCGGGAAAAGCCCCGCCCTCAACTTTTAACTACGGGAAAATAGTTCGAGCTTTTTCGTTCTATATAAATACAATACTTACTGTATGTTTATTCACCCGTGGGGTTGTTCAATGAATGGAGGGGCGGGAGCACAAGTGAAAAATACTACCTCTGTCCGGGTTTATTGGTCCCCATTGTATTTCGTGCCAAATTTTGACCATAGATTAAACTAAGAAAATGTTCACGCGTGTCACCAAACATTATATTTTTCAAAACTATGTTCAAATCTGAATCAATGAGATATTTTTCTTGACATGCATTAACATTTTGTTAGTTAAATCTTTAGTCAAAATTTGGCACAAACTATAAAAGGGACCTATAAACCAGGACGGAGGTACACTAGTGCAGAACCGGGCATTAGCACTGGTTAGTAAGGCCCTATAGTGCGGTTACATAACCGGCACTAATTAGTGGTCACTAAAGGCCCCCCCTTTAGCACCGGTTCGTACGAACCGGTGCTAAAAAGCATTTCCATGTGCACAGGCCAGCTCGAGGACTGGATCCCTTTAGTACGGTTTGTAATACCAACCGTACTATAAGGTTTGGAGGTTTTAGTTTTATGATTTCTTTTTCATTTAATTTTGTGTTTCCATTTTAATTCTTTTTAGTTTGCTTTGGTATTTTACGATACTACACATTGTACCGTTATGCATATATATATATATATATATATATATATATATAGGAAAATCCATCCTACCACCCGGTGGTAGTTACCCCACATGTCTTATATACTACCATGTGGTATTATATATACTATTTTATTATTTTAAATATGTTCATATACTATATCTAAGATATTTCAAAGCAAGTTACATGAAAAAATTGCATATGAGCCCATAGTTTTTGATATATTTGTAAAATCGTACATATTTATGCGTAAAAATGAGCATACTCAAAAATGGTACATACTACCTAAAATTAGTATATATACTACCTAATCATTATTATATACTACATACTACTGCGTACATACTCTAGGTTCCGAAAGCAGATACTACATACAACATACAAAAGCATAAGTGGTGGTAACTACCACTTTGCTTGTAGGAAACATTTGTCATATATATATATATATATATATACATATATATATATATATATATATATATATAATTTCTAGTAGAACCAATCATGCATATATATATCACATCAATGTCTCACAAATTAAACCACCATATTAATTAATTCACACATACACACATGGACAGATATATACAATTTCTCCTACATATGAATGTTGCCTTGAGCCAGTCTAATTGGTGCCTTGAACACGATGACAATTGAAAGTGGTTTTCATTGGGGCGGTAGCGGGTAATAGAATTCTCCATTGGATTTATGACCTGGTCGAGCAAAAATTCCGCTATTTCCTCTTGAATTGCTTCTCTGCGCTCCGTTTCTATGAGCTTCTCCGCACCTCTTTGAACTGTTAAGAAGGAGATCAATATGCATGTGTATTAGTTGTGTGACTAGCTAGATATCGATAATGGTGTAAAATTGTGAATAGTGTTACGATAAGCGTACCCATTGCTGTCTTTGAGATCTGCTCCTTTGGACGCCATCATGCGAATATTCTATAAGCCTTGAATGCACCTGAGATCAGTCCCTACGCTTTGAGGGCCTTCTGAGAATGGAATTTGATCGGATAAAAATTAATCAAGCATGATAATTAAAGAGATGGCAGCTAGCTAGCTAGCTAGCTAGTACTATAATTACTTACCTTGGGTGAAACCATTCAAGCTTTTGTTTCCATTACGCGGGCGTGGCGATGAATCTTGCCCAAGCCCTGCCCACCGACAAAGAAAATGAATAAAGGGGTTATTAAATAGTTCATATCATGAAATAGCGAACTAAATAGGCGAGATATATAGTTAATAATGATTGAAATTACCTGTTGACTATCCCATACAAGATGTTAAAAGTCGGTGTTTTTGAGACTAGTGAGTCGATTACTTCAAGCTGTTCGGCGTCAACTTTAATGATACACAAGACCAGTGAAATCTGCATGCACACGTTTACATGTCTTAATTAAGCGGGCATATGTTAGCAAAAACATGTAGCTAGCTAGTAGGCAAAAACATAGAATTTGTAGTACAAGACAGTGTGACTCACCCAAAGTGGTAAGGAAGTAGTATATCTTCATTGTATTTGAGGCGCTTCAAGAACTCTACCATGCTGCTTTCTACTTCCTTTGCATGATGTTCATTTATCTTCCATGTGAATTCATTAACGGTGTTTGGGTCAATGAACCCAATGCCATAGCGTCCACCTTTTCTCATTTCATATATCTTCATCTGCATAATACCACGAGAAAAGAATATATATAGTGAGGATAATTACAGGTAATAATGATTGATCTCAAAGGATCACTGCAGCTAGCTTGAGACTTAAATTATAGAAAGAAATCACTTACGGACAATAGCAATGCGATAGATTTGTCGAGTGCTTCCTTATTATATAACTGAAACAGTTCTAAATACTCAACGGACCCAGCTTTCTCATGGTAGTAATGGTCCTCCTTGACATTCACCATGAGGGACACTCGATCTGAAATCTTGGTAATGTTCATGTACCATTGATGCAATTCATACATTCTCGTTGGGAGGTTCTTGACCTTATGCAGCGTGACCAAAGGTTGGCCGGACATATTGCCGTTTACTTCATCCTCTCTAAGCAAAGGCATGGGCTCGATCTCGAGGAGTTGTCCAACGATGAAGTTGAGAACTTCAGCTGCATTATATGCTCCTCCGTTATTACCACATTGCCCACCTCGGGAACATGCCTTTGTTTGCCCACAATAATATTGAGGCGCGTACTATCACTGTTGTTGGCACAACAAGCGAGGGATCGATTGCGCCGCTGTTCTCCCAGTTGGGGAATGGTTTTCCGCATTTTTGGCAGCTGCTTCTTGTTTGCTCGATCGATGTAGGCGTGCTCGCCTCCTTTGTAGGCGTGCTCGATTTAACTTCTGATGTGGCGCTCATAGTGCGTGTCAGCAGGCTTGGAAGCTGGTGGTTGAGCCATCTGAATGAAGTGGTCAATCGTTTCCTCGAGCACTTTCTCCTTGGCGGCGGTGGCGGTTTCGGTGCAAAATGGGCTTCCACCTCGGCCTTTGATATGGCTGTGATTTCCTCCTCGGACTTGTCATAAGACCTCTGCGGAAGAGGCTTGGCTTGGACCATATTTATACCGCTTGCCTCCGCTTTGTACTTCCAGCTGTACTACCTCGACTCGTGCTGCTCGCACAGAGCTCTGAGGTGTCTCTGCGATTCTTGGCGGCGGAGATAGCTAACGGGACTGAGTTGGGCGAGGAGGAGTGGCTGAGGTTGTCTGGACTTGGAGGAGGAGTGGATGTCGGCGTGTGCGGACTTGGAGGAGGAGGATTGTCGACACTTTGCGGACTTGGAGGAGGAGGATTGTCGACACTTTGCGGACTTGGAGGCGGGAGTCTGCTGACTCGATGGCGGACTTGACAAGGACTCGGGTGGCCAGGTGTGGGTGGCCTTGGAAAGATGATGCAATCCTTTTTCCATAGGATGATCGATGTTTGGCCTCTCCGGAAAGCGCCGTCACCTCCAGCAATGTCAAGCTGTAGCCCTGAATATGGGTCCAGCACCTCATCAACCACGACACGAGCATAGCCCGCTGGAATTGGGTTGCAATGGAAGGTTGCCTCGGGGGAATTTGTGAAAGCTCAGCCGTCTGCCACCTTCATGGATATGTTCTTCATTTTGTAGTGTAGCTCGCAGTTAGTGTTCTCCGTGATGTCATCCACGGGGTATCTACCTAGCATTGGGTCGTCAGGGCCGGAACCCGCTGCTTCTCGGCATGGATGGGCGGTGCTATCAATCTGGATCATCCGCTAGCTGCTGCATTCTTGATACCCCTTTGATGGGTAAGTGAGTCGATCTGCTCCTGCTGCCGCTGGAATTTGTTGCCAATTCCGCTTGACTTGCTTCTAGGCCTTGAAGGCGTTCATAGTCCCGCTTCCTCTGCTCCTCCTCCATCTTCCTCTTCTTCTCCTCCATAATCTTCTTTCTCGCACGGGTTACGTAGTCGGTGTTCTGGTCTGAAAACCCTCATACCACGGAATAGCGCCCTTGCCTCGTGTTCTTCCGGGTGTTGAGTTTCCCGAGACGCGCGTAAGCTCATCGTTCTCTCTGTTGGGCTGGAACACCCCGTTCGTGCCTCTTCTATTGCAACAAGTATCGCATCGTCGGCTCCCTTGAGACTTGCCCTCGTCGAAACATTTCTGTCTCGGGTCCAACTCCCCCATGCGCATAGAACCAAGTCGACCTGGCGGGCAGCTCTTAGTAGCGGGAGTGACACTGCATCCTCCATCTCTTTCTCGGACTTATCCCACTTAGGCATTGCCACCGCATAGCCACCGCCCCACTTATGGAACTTATCCTTTTTTGGCATTCTTCTTGTTTATTCTCGACCGTTCCTTAGCTAATTCCGAATCCTTGAATTTCACGAAATCGGCCCAATGATCACGTTGGTTCTCTAGTGTTCCTTGAATCTGGAGTCTTCCTTCCTCATTGACGTACTTGTTCCATCCACCATTGTTGTAGTTCTTGAATGCATTCGCCATCATCTTAAGAGCAGCCTCTTTGACTTTACTGCACATACTTACGTGAAATGATCGGTAGGGTGAAATGTTCCATGAGAGTATCCCAAAGCAGATCTTTTTGATTCTTGTCGACATAAGTAACATCTGGGCGTGGCTTTCTTGGCGCTCTCCATTCTTGAAGTTTGATCGGGAGTTGGTCCTTCACAAGAACTCCGCCTTGCGAACGAACTTGTCCGCAATCTTCTTAGGCGCTATTGGTTTGCGGTGGGGCGCATGCCTCGATATTGTACTTTCGCCCGGCTTCAACTTTTTGTTGGGCCTCGTTTCATCCTTTTTACGAAGATTTGCTCGATCCGGATGGCTGAAAGAACAAAGATCGATTCGTTAATATATCTTCAAGTCATTTAAAACATGTGATGATCACTAGATGCACTTATATAAATATATATACCTCGTCGGTGTTTGTTGTTTCAGGATCATGTTCTTCGTCATCGTCATAATCATTCATGACTTCATCGTGATCGAATATCATATCACCCTCTCCGGTGTTGTTTAGAAATTGAACCGTCATAATCTTCTTCATTTTGATTATCATCGCGCGTATCATATCGAACATGGTGCTGTTCTCCCTCTCCGTCGATATTATGCGCCATAGCTTTTGTTTAACTAATCCAAAAGAAATATAAAACAATTTAGTATTCAAATCTCGAATAATAGATATAATCTCGAATACATCATCGAGAATAATAGATATAATCTAGAATACATCGTCGAAATAATAGATATAATCTCGAATACATCGTCGAGAATAATAGATATAATCTCGAATACATCGTCTCGAATAATATATAATATTGAATAGTACATCACGGCTATTAGCTAATAAAGATCGAATACTACAGAAAAATCTAGGACACTCGCGGTTCCTCCGTAGCGGGCGGTGGACACCCAAAGAAGGAACCCTCACGGGATCATAGCTGAAGTGAGATCCCGAAGATCTTGCCACGTATTGGAGAACCTGCCACCCTCTAACGCAACCATGTAGCGATGGGCGTGCTCGTCCTCCTCCACGACAATGACGTACCACCTCCGGCGGGGCGAGTCCTCCGCACGAAACTAGCCCGTGAAGCGCCACCAAAGCGAGATCGGGGTCGACGGCTGGACCAGCGGCGGGTTCCTCGTCAGCGGCGTGCCCTCAAGCAGCACCTCCGGTGCCAGCCAGTGAGCCAGTCCGGACATGGGTCGGCTGGGCGTCGTCGCGGATGGATCGGCGCGAGATCGGGCGAACATCGTCGAGAACAAATACTAGCTATATGCCATAAAAAGTAACATTTTTTAATGATTGGATTTTGATAACTAAAATTTCTAACATTTCTATATATATAACTAACATTTCTAACAATGCTATATATAACTAACATTTCTATAACATTTCTAATATTTTAGAACTAAAAAACAGAAAAAAAAATTATAACATTTCTATATATATAACTAACATTTTATAACTATTTCTATAACTAAAAAACAGAAAAATTTCTAACAATTCTAACTTTTTAATAACTATATATTTCTATAACTAAAAACAGAAAAATTTCTACAATTTCAAACATTTCTAACAAATCTAACAATTCTAACATTTCTAACTATTTCTAAAAAACAGAAAAATGTCTAACAATGTATGTGTGTGTGTGCGCTCACTCACGGCGGCTAAGCGAGAGCGGCAAGCATGTGTGCAACAGGCAGCGGCAGCAGGCGGCGGCAGCAGACGAGAGACGTCTGGGCAGGCGGCGGCAGGCGGCGGCAGGCGCGGCAGCAGGCAAGCGGCGGCAGCGAGGGGCGAAGCGGCGACAACGAGGGATGAAGGCGGCGGCAAGGCGGCAGCAGCGAGGGGCGAAGCGGCGGCAGCGAAGCGGCGGCGCGGCGGCGATGGGGATAGAAGCGGCGGCGAAGCGGCGGCAGCGGTGCGGCGGCGAAGCGGCGGCGGCGGGAGGCGAAGCGGCGGCAAGCGGCGGCAGTGCGAAGGAGAAAAAGCGAGAGAGATGAAAGCGGCGAAATTTTGAAGTGTTTAGTTATATAGAAGGCACCTTTAGTACGGTTGGAGCCACCAACGGTACTAAAATCTGTTTAACCAGCCAAGCGGCGAAGCGACCCCTTTAGTACGGGTGGTGGCACAAACCGGTACTAAAAACCCCTAGTACCGGTTTGTGCCACGACCGGTACTAAAGAAATCTTATTAGCAGCAGTCTTGATCTTGAAGTTTAGTCCCACCTCGCTAGTCGAGGGCTACTGCACTGGTTTATAAGCCCAGTCGGGTAGCTCTCTCGAGCTCCTCTCCTAGTCAGGCCCTCTGGGCCTACCTGTCCTCCCGCCTTGTGGGCCTCTTGGGCCTTCTTGGGCTGCATCTGGCCCAATGAAAAGTTGTGTCCTTTGGTGCATATGCAGAGCCGCTTTGGCCCGATAAGTGACTTTTTGCTTTATTTTTTGCTTTATTTTTTGTTTTATTTATTTTGTTTTATTTATATTTGAGTTGTTTTTGTTGTATTTAGAGTTTCTTTGTGAATTTTTGCTTTAGGTACAAAAAATTACAAACTTTCTCTTAGTGCCGGTAGATTTCAAATTTGAATAGTTTAAATTTTGAATTATTTGAAATTTGTGTGAATCACTAGTTTGTGAATAACTTAACTTTGAAAAAAGTTTTTCGGTGATTCTTTTTCTTATGTTCAATATTAGTGTGTTGTATCATTATATTCAATTTAGTAATGCTTAGGTTATTTAAAAATGAAATGCCTTTGTAACAGTTCAGTTTTAAATGGAAACCACGATACTTGAAAGAGATTGTCCATTTTGTACACAAAGTGCATCCAGTTTTTGTCGTAACCATCTCTACTTTCTTGCACATGCTATTTATATGAAATTATGATACCATGCCAACTTTCAACCTTTTACGAGTTCATTTGAATTGCTTTTCAATTTCAGGGCATTTAATTTGGAAAAAAATCAGTAAATGCATGAAAAGAATTTGTTTGCACATAAAATTTCTTGGCGTTTCAAATGCCAAAACACATAACTACCCTAACTATTACAGACATTCCCTCCGGGTGTGAAACACGAGAAGAAAGTGATGATAGTGAAGCCGATCACATCCCGGATCTTTGGGTATGAAACTTTTTCTTGGCGTGTGTCCCTTTGCGCCGTAACCATGGAAAATCTTCATCATTTAACGGGATGCTCGGGTCAATATTCACTTTGTGAATGGAGCAATTTCATCAAACTTTTCATAATCTTGACTTATGCATCTTGTCATCCACTTCCACGATGTTTCTCTTCCCGAAAAGAACTATGTGCGCTTTGGCTCATCGTGCGATGCATTAACTTCCTTATCTTTTCTTTTCTTGGCTTGGTAGACATGTCCTTCACATAGAAAACCTGCCACATCATTGGCTAGGGCGAATGGTTCGTCTGCATCACAAAGATTGTTGAGATCCTTTGTTGTCATTCCGTCTGCGGGTCTTCCGTTACCCGCCTCGTGTCATATTGACCCATTTGCACGAAACAAAGGGACCTTTAAACCACGTCGATAGTCAAGTTCCCATATGTCACTGTATATAACCATAATATGTTTCCTTTCCGTCTTGGTTTACGCATCAGCGGACACCACTGTTTTTAGTTGGTGCTCTTCTTATCTTGGGCGATCGTGTAAAATGTATTACCATTTATCTCGTACCCTTTGAAAGTCATTATATTGAAGATGGTAGCGGGACAGACAAGTACAGGTCATCTTCAATAGAGGTGGCATGCATGGTACATATACGCAACCATTTGGCGAAACTCTGGTTTGTTCACGTGCAATCCACTCATCGAGACCGCTCCGGGTGTTTGGGCGTAGCAAATTCCTTTGTTCATCCATATCTGAAGCCACCAAGGTGGAATTCAGTAGAAGCTGTAGTGTGCTTGGTGAGAGAATGTCCGTCCATACATATTATTTGTTCCCCTCCTAGCGTGCCTTTTCCATCGATGCGCCCTTATGCGTGATTCGGGAACACCAATCGGCTTAAGGTCAGGAATAAAATCAATACAAAACTCAATGACCTCCTCATTTTGATGGCCCTTGGAGATGCTTCCTTACGGCCTATGCGGTTATGAAGATATTTCTTTAAGACTCCATGAACCTTTCAAAGGGAACATATTGTGTAGAAATCTGGGACCCAAAGCGTTAATCTCTTCGCATAGGTGAACTAGGGCGTGCGTCATGGCGTTAATACCGGCGTTAATCTTGAGTAGGCATTCAAAGAAGATTTCCTTCTCTTCTTTGGTAAGGCGTAGCTTGCATGACCACGATGTATGCCATCTTCTCCGTGCATCGTTGCTGGTCCTCCTGTGCCTCGGTGTATCTTTTGTCTTCCCATACCGCCCAAGAAGCCAAGCGAGTCACGCAAAAGATTCTTCGTGGCGTGCATCACGTCGATTCGGAGGCGGACCTCTAGGTCTTTCCAATATGGCTGGTCCCAAAATATAGATTTCTTCTTCCACATGGGTGCGCGTCCGTCCGCGTCCTTGAACAGGTTGTCGCGGGATAACTTTCCAAATATCACCTTCAAATCCTTGACCATATCATGTACATCAGCACCGATGCGATGGCGAGGCTTCGTCCGATGATCCGCCTCACCTTTGAAATGCTTGCCTTTCTTTCTTCACGGGATGCTTGCTCGGAAGAAATCGGCGATGTCCCAGTACACATTCTTCTTACAACTATTCAAATATATCTTGTCGGTATCATCCAAGCGGTCGTGCATCCGCGGTATCCTTGTTTATGCATCACGAAAGGTTCTTGAGAGCAGGCCAATCATTGATGGTCACGAACAACAGCGCCTTGAGGTCAAATTCTTCCCCATGTGCTCATCCCATGCACGTACACCTGTTCCATTCCACAGCTGTAATAGTTCTTCAACTAATGGCCTTAGGTACACATCAATGTTGTTGCCGGGTTTCTTAGGGCCTTGGATGAGCACTGGCATCATAATGAACTTCCGCTTCATGCACAACCAAGGAGGAAGGTTATACAAACATAGATTCACAGGCCAGGTGCTATGGTTGTTGCTCTGCTCCCCAAAAGGATTAATGCCATCTGCGCTTAGACCAAACCATACGCTCCTTGCGTCATCTGCAAACTCCTTCCGTACTTTCTTTGATTTTTCTCCACTGCGACCCGTCGTGGGTACTCTCAACTTTCCGTCTTTCTTACGGTCTTCTCGTGCCATCTCATCGCCTTGGCATGCTCTTTGTTTTGGAACAAGCGTTTCAACCGTGGTATTATAGGAGAATACCACATCACCTTGGCAGAATCTTCTTCTGGGCGCTCGCCCTCGACATCACCGAGCTCATCGTGGCTGATCTTATCGCGCAATGCACCACATACCGGACAGCGTTCAAATCCTCATACTCACATGATGCAGGATGCAATCATTAGGGCATGCATGTATCTTTTGCACCTCTAACCATAGAGGCGGACAGCCTTCTTTGCTTCATCGTACTCTCGGGCAATTCGTTGTCCTTTGGAAGCATATCCTTTATCATTACCAGCAACTTTCCAAATCCTTGTCGATTCACCATTCTCTGCCTTCCATTGCAGCAATTCGATGTGGTGCCCAGCTTTTCTTGTCACCTCATGAATTGGGTACAACAATTTTTGTGATCCTCTAACATGTCTGCAACTTCTTCTTCTCCAAATCACTTGCGCAGTTTCTCTTTGCATCGGCAATGGCCCGACCTAGATCATCAGCGGGCTCATCGATGCCTCTTCTTCAGCTTCTTCCCGCATTGCGGCTCAGCTTCTTCCGCATTACCGGCTCAGCTTCTTCCCCATTGTTGTATCATCGTATTCAGGGAACCCATGGCGGGATAGTTGTCGTCGTCCTCTTCTTCTTCATTGTCTTCCATCATAACCCCTCTTTCTCCGTGCTTGGTCCAAACATTATAGTGGGGCATGAAACCGGACTCAAGCAGTGGGCGTGAATGGTTCTTGGCGTGAAGTAATTGTGACTATTCTTACAGACACCACATGGAAAAGGCATAAAACCATCGCCCGCTTGTTTGCCTCGGCCATAGCGAGAAAAGTATACTGCGCCCTCAAAAGAACTGGGGTGAGCATCGGTCATCGTACATCCATTGCGGCTCATCTTCATTACACAACACGAATAGACCAAATTAATACAAGTTCATACATAAAGTTCACACAACACTTAAATGCAACAAACAAATAACTCTCTAGCTAAAGCATTTAAATGCAACAACAAATGCGATCAAGATCGCAACTAAGGTAACAATTGATCCAACAGACATAATGATACCAAGCCTCACTATCGATGGCATATTTTCTAATCTTTCTATTCTTCAAGCGCATTTTCTCCATCTTGATCTTGTGATCATCGGCGACATCGGCAACATGCAACTCAATTCCATCTTATCCCCTCAATTCTTTTCAATTTTTCTTTCAAGTACTCGTTTTCTCTTTCAACTAAATTTAACCTCTCGACAATAGGGTCGGTTGGAATTTCTGGTTCACATACCTCCTAGATAAAAATATCTATGTCAACTTGATGGGCATTATTTGTCATAAACACGAAATGCAACTAATAGTTTTAAAAGAGAATATACCACATCCGAATCATAACAAGGACGAGGGCCGACAGGGAGGGATATCAAAACCATGACACTATGTATAACAAACAACGTACGGGAAAGATAATTATTACATGATTAACTATATATCCAAATCACACAAACATCAATTTTTTATATAAAATTACATGAACAAGAGGCTCACCACAAGGTGGTGCGGTGACAGAGACAGTGCGAGGCGATCGGCGGTGGTTCTGACGGAGATTTAGAAGGCACTAAGTAAACCACACCTACATATGCAAACTAAGTGTTATTTTTGACCTCAAATTGCATATAAATCAAATACTAGCACATATATATATTTCCTCCCAAATTACTAAACTCACAAATTAGTAACTATATAAAGCATTGCAAGAGCTAATCTAGCAATGAGAGATGAAAGGACAAAGTTGCTAACCTTTGTGATCATTTGAATGGATGGGGGCCTTCAAATCTTGACAAATTTTGGGCAAATTTTGTGGTGAGCTCGAGGAAGAGGAAGAACAGAGAGGAGAGGAGAGGGAAAGGGGAATAACGAGCAAGCTGGGCGAAGGGTTTATATGCGGGAGGACCTATAGTACGGTTAGTAGCACGAACCGGTACTAAAATCTTGGAGGGGCCCAGCCGACAACATCCTGCCACCACGCTCATTAGTACCGGTTCGTAGCACGAACCGGTGCTAAAGGTTAACCACGAACGGTACTAATGAGAAGCGGCCCGGCTAGCCGTTGGAACCGGCACTAATGTATACATTAGTGCCGGCTCTAATACAAACCGGCACTAATGTGCTTCACGTTTGACCCTTTTTCTACTAGTGGTAGTACTGTAGTAATAAGTAGGAGTCGTAGAGTAGTCACCTTAAATAAAGAGTTTCTTTTCTTTAATGCCACATACACAAATTGAAGCGCTTGTTGTGGAGAGAAAAGATAATCACTCCACTATATATGGGCCTTGAGGGCTGGCGCTTGCTTTACTAGGGTTGCTCTCTTCATTCTCTCATCCTCTCCAGATATAAACAAGACAGCGGTAGCGACATTTTCTCTCTGCTCACCGCTGGTCACAGATCCGGCTGGATCCCTTCGGCGGTGTGTGTAGAGGACTAAAAGGTGCATTGTTTACGCGGTCATCGCCGCCGAGGGAGGAAACCCACAGCTGCCGGAGGGGCCCGATCCTCTGCCCGTGCCATTCTCTCCGACATAGCGCCGGCTCGAGAGGTCCTCCGACCCTTCTTCCTCCCTACCGTATTGTCCACAGATCCGACCTGCCGCTACCGACATCCCGGCGACCCTCAGGTATAAGTTCTTCGAAAGCGGCCTTGCTCTACTGCCCCAACTCCCCACGTGTCTGCATGTGCATCTTTTTCTACTCCCATCAGCTCTTCCAAAGCCACCTAAATTTTTAGTATTATTAGAGGTAAAGCTACATCATGCATTCGAATCTAGGGCTTTATTCAAACAACGAAGAAAGGGGGAAAGTTGTAGCATGAATCTAGGACTTGATTCAAGAGGAAATAATATGGTGAAAGTAGTAGAGACCGGATACCCAACGGTCTCTTGGTTGAAAAAGGAAATAATAGGAAAAGCAGCGTACAAAGCGGATAAGGAACAGATCTATTATTGGTTGAAAAAAGGATAGAAAGTGGCGGCTGGTGGACAAGTCAGCGAGTATGTCGAGGATTAGATTTGCCGCCATCACATAGTAAAGGTCTCGAGGATTAGATTTGTTGCCCTCACATAGTAAAGGTCTCGAGGATTAGATTTCTTGCCCTCACATAGTAAAAGGTCTCGAGGATTAGATTTCTTGCCCTCACATAGTAAAGGTCTCGAGGATTAGATTTGCTGCCCTCACATAGTAAAAGGTCTCCAGGATTAGATTTGCTGCCCTCACATAGTACAAGGTCTCCAGGATTAGGTTTGCTGCCCTCACATAGTACAAGGTCTCCAGGATTAGGTTTGTTGCCCTCACATAGCATGAACAAGCTCGGCATCACCACTTTATGCCTCCTTGTAGGTACATTTTGATGATGCGTCCACTGTCGCATGTCCTTATACCAACCTTTTGCTATTGTTAATGTAAGGGCGCATGTAAAATGAAGCGATCACTGCTTGTTACCTTAGGGACATGTCTAACCGGTGTTATTGTTAATCTAATGCCTCGATGATAAGATGCAATTAAAGCTGTGTTACAAATGGCACTCCTGCTGTTTTCCCCGATATGATAAGTAAGTTGCTCCTTTCTGTTGCTAAGTGTCACGGTGTCCAAAGCGGTCCCATGCCCTTAAACCAACTCTTTAGCTGCTTTGTTGATTTATTGTATGCAGTAAACAAGCAATGCCACCATTAAAGTAATCCCATATTTGAGGAATCTCATTGTTGATCGTAATGCTTCTGGTAACATGAAGCATTGCTGACGTTTTAAAATTTCGACTGTCCTTGCGTGATTGCCATGAACATAATTAAGATGCTTCTTTTCATTTTGTATATGTTTCGTATATTCTTTGACCAGCAATTGTTTATTTTCTATCATTTTGTGCAGATAGGGATATCCATTTCACCTTGTTGCTACTGTGACCGTTTGGTGAACTGCACAAAACACTTTTTTTGGAATGAGTGTCTTGCGTAGTTCAACTAAAATGTCATGTGGGCAACATCTCTCAATTTTGGTGGAACTGCACAAAATGGTGATTGGAGTTTCCAAAATCTTCGTCAAGTTCTACTGGTAATCTCGTGCAACATTTTATTAGCCTTTGCAAGATGGAGCCGTCACTGTCACCACAATGGCACTTTATTTTAGTGGAACTGCACAAAAGGATAAGAAAATTATAGTTGCACCTTACATGATCCAGACAGCCAACCTTAATGTTCCTCAATTTTAGTGCAACTACTAAAGAAGAACCTACCAGCGCACAAGAGCAAGTACTTCTTGCTAGCTGAATGATGCAATCTTTGTTTCATTTTAGGTGAACTGCAGAAAAAAGGCGCATGAATTGAATCATGGAACTCTAGGCAGACCTCATCCAAGTAGAGCTGGAGGTTGAGTTCAAGGAGGCCGCTATTAAAGTGAAATCATGCTCTCCTGTCTCCTTGTTTGTGTAGTGCAAACATGCTGTGCAAACAGGAATACTCAGCTACAGATGTTGTGATGGTCAAGAGCATTCGCCAAGTTCTTCGATTGTATGACATGGCTAGCCAAGATGGATTTAATCCCGATATTCACATTATCAACAGGCTCTAATGGGTTGGTTCTGAATCTTGCAAGCTGGGAATCAGTGAGATGTGTAGGCATCTTTGTTGTACTTATTATTTGAATCTTATTTGTTGGTTCTGAATCTTGCAAGCTGGGAATCGATGAGATGTGTAGGCATCTTTGTTGTACTTATTATTTGGATCTTATTTGTTGGTTCTGAATCTTGCAAGCTGGGAATCAATGAGATATGTAGGCATCTTTGTTGTACTTATTATTTGGATCTTATTTGTTGGTTACGAATCTTGCAAAATTGGGAAACACGGCATGATGATCTGAGAGGACAACAACTATAACAAACAGTTCAAACTTGGTAGTATTATCTTTGTGAAAGTCACGATAAATGTCTTGATCATGTGCGTCCGAAGAATAATAATTCTAATTGTTGTGCATGTTGATCCTGTGGCACTGATAGAACGAGCGAATGCATTGCTTGTTTAAATATAAATTTCTATTAAAACTAATTAAATTTAAGTAAAGTGAGCACTAACTCCTGTTATTACTGATACCAATCTGAGACCAGCTCGTGAACCGGCGTGTGGCGGAGTAGGTTTCTTAATGGGCGTTTGAATCGCCGAGGTGCATCTTCTGCGGGCGTGCAGCGAGCGAGGAGGGTAATGCTTGTTGTCGCTGTACAGATCGACTTCTTTGTTGAATCCAGTTCCCCAAGAGCTGAAAAACGAACTGCTGCCGCCGCCTACACACTCGTTCACTCGAAGAGACTCCAATGGTGATCCGAGGGGTGAGCCTACTGGATATGGACTTCAGAAAGGAGTTCCCCTTTGAGTTCGCCGTTCAGTCCTATGGTTGCACCAAGTTGAATGTGATGTACACCAACGATACGGACTCGGTGAAGCTCTGCCTCGCCTCAGTCCTATGGTTGCACCAGGTTCTAGAGCATTCGCCCGTTTCATCGGCAGCGCCGACTGCACCTTCGCTATGGCGGAGAGAAGGAAGAACGCGACGATTCGGCCATCTGGTGCAACAAGCTTGTCGACATCCAGAAGCAATATAAGATCATCAGCAACAGGCAGGAGAAGGACTCCGTGGTTGACCTCGCTGAGACCATCATCGACCCCTGATACGCCAACATGAAAGAAGATGACCTGAACACGTGGGAGGTACCTCTGAATCTAGCCTACATAACCTCTGCGGCCAGGGCGCATCGCATCTACGACATGTACATGCAGATCTTGGACATGAGGCGTGTACGCTTCCGTAACCGGCAGTACGGACAGCCGCATCATCATGATCAAGCGTGCCAGGAAAGTCTAGATGTTGTACTTTATCTGTTTATAAGAACCTTTATCATCTGAGTGTTTCATGCAGTAGCCTATGTGTCGTAATTATCTATTTTGTCCGAAATATTTCTTTTAAGAACCCATTAACCTGATTGCTTTTTTAGTGGCTATTTGCTTATGTATGTAAACTAGTTCACTTGTCCGTAAAAAAACTAGTTCCCTCGGCTGCCGTGCTTTGAATCTCCTTCCTCCCAACATATTCCTCTCCTCAGGTGGACCCAGCAGGTCTCTGAATTTTCTCCCACTTTCTTTTTCATTGTAAACTGAGTTTTCTCCCAGTACTTTCCCCTAGAACCAACTCAACTGTCGCATGTCTAGCCTAAAAATAATAATACCCCACGTACTATTAACTCATCAAATTAAAATGGTATTTTATTTCGTAAGTTGAAAGTTCTTACAAAATAATAATAATAATTGTTTATATATAACTTGCCAAGTTAACTCTTAGTGATTGTGTATATAAGCTTGCAAAGATTTTACTGACGTGCAATCATGTGTTTATGTTTTTATAACATTTCTCCGTCTAGCCCAACATGATATTTTCACCCAGCCCAGCAAGTCCATGATTTAGAAAAATGCAAATGGGATTTAAGCGGGCTGCATAGATCTTACATCATTGTTTCACCCAGCCCACCAAATGGACTAAAAACAAATGGGTGGTGACATGTGGGCGATGGGTGAAACCCTAAGAAGGCGTTGGATTTACATCCAACAGCGGCATTCTTCTTCAATCTCGTCTTCTTCCCCAGTCTTGATGGAACCGCTTGCTCCGGCCTTGGCGTCCAGCGGTGTTGTTTTGTGCTCCTCGGTGGCGCTACCCACCGGCGGCGGCCATCCCTCCCTCCGCACCTCCTGTTATTCTCTGCCGAGTGTAGGCCCACCCCTTGGAACCAGTCAAGTTTCCCTCCTCTCCGTATCGACTCCTTTGCCGCGTCTTCCCCATCTTGGTCGTTCAAGTGCAGGGCCTCGCTGTCGTCCATCGCCTCGGTCTTTCGGCGGCGTGGTCAACATCGAGTCATCGAAGAGGACTGTATGTGGAAGACTGATGGCTTGGACCCACGAGGTCCATGGTCGCATACGCAAGAAAGTTCCTCCTTATTACGCATTATGCGTGCCTTTATGCGTGGGAAGAACTTCGTATTTCACAACGTTCCCCGGCGACAGGTCGGACCCACCAGCTATATCTTCGCACGCAAGGAAGTGCCTCCTTATTATGCACCAAAAAATGAATACCCCCTGCTAGCTAGGACCCACCATAGAGGGTGGCTGACTTGTGGGCCTACTAAGTTGATGAGCACGGAGGGCTTTTTCAACTTAGTCAATATGAACGATTCTAGCTCCAGTGACCGTACAATGTCCATCCAATGGCCATAGTGCTTCTTCAACCTCTGGTCTTCTTGCTCCAGCCGCCCAAAGCAGCGCCAGTCGTGCCGCGTGCTCCTGCCTCTCGTGGCCAGCTGTGATGCCGCTGAGGCCTCACCGCCCCCTACTACTCCCACCGCTGGCCCAGGGTATCCCTCTACTCACCCACACCCCTATTATTCTACGGCGACGGCAGCCTCACGCCGCAGCCAAACCAGTGAACCCTCGTACTCCTCTCTGCATGGGCATCCACTGCCGTGTCTTCCCCGGCTCCACGTCGTCCCCTTCCTAGGCCTCATCGTCGTCCACCGCCTTGGTGCTCTCGGCGCGGCGTGGTCAATGTGGTCAATGACCGACTTCCATCGGAAGAGTACTGTACGTGGAGAGGCTGACAGCTGGGTCCACGGCTACAGCCCAACTTTTTTGTGATTTGCCAAGTAAGTCTCTTTGTCAGGCCTGTTGGGCTGCAAATCTTTCAAGACGAGGAGAGCTTCATTCGTCGGGCCAAGAAAATGGCCTATTTGTAATGAGAAATGGGCTGTACATTTTTAAAACACATCAAACCGGCAATTAGTTTCAAATATCTTTTTTTTCATTTTGAGATTTGAAATTACATTAATTTTTATGCATGGAGAATTTGTTGGATTTTATATTGATATACATTTATTTTTAAAATCAGTTCAAATGTGAGGCGAAATTTCGGGATTAAAAACAGTTCGGACCGCACTGAAATATGCAAATTTTTGTATAATTTTTTAACCGTGGCCACAATATGGGCTGTAATGCTAACAAAAAGAATATGGGATCCAAAAAAACCTTAAGAATTAGCAAATGGGCTGTAAATTATTAGAAATAATGGCAGATGGGTTGTATGTTGTTTTCCACAGATTTGAGCTTTTCCTAAAAAGGTTGGCCTGGCGATGTTGTTGGATGTCCATCCAACGGCCGTCGTGCTTCTTCAATCTCTGCTCTTCCTGCTCCAGCCGCTCAAACAAGCGCCGGCGGGACAGCCTGCTCCCTCCTCCCCGCGGCCGGCTATGTTGTCGCGCAGGCCTCACCGCCCCACCGTACTCCCATCACTGGCCTAGCCGTCCCTCTACTCACTCACACCTGCTGTTATTCTCCGGCGACGGCAGGGCAGACGATAAACCCTCGTGCAGATCGTACTCCCCTCCGCGTGGAAACAACTACCGAGTCTTCCTGCCTCCATGTCGTTCTCTTCCTAGGCCTTCTTGTCGTCCACCACCACAGTGCTCTCGGCGCGACCTGGTCAGCGTCAGTCGGCGGCCGACATGCATCTGAAGTAGACTGTACGTGGAGAGGCCGACAGCTGGGTCCACGACCGCACGCAAGGAAATGCCTCCTTATTACGCGCAAAATAATGATTCCTCCAGCTGACATCAGGGACCCACCGAAAGGGCCTCTATATTTCACGAAAAAAAATGTTACCACCGCTGACAGCTCGGACCCATCAGCTATATCTTTGCACGCAAGGAAGTGCCTCCTTATTATGCACAAAAAAATGAATACTCCCCCTGTTAGCTGGGACCCAGTATAGTGGTAGGCTGACTTGTGGGCCTACTAAGTTGACAGGGACGGAGGGCTTTGTCAATTTAGGCAATATGCACGATTCTAGCTCCAGTGACCACATGATGTCCATCCAACGGCCGTAGTGCTTCTTCAACCTCTAGTCTTCTTGCTCCAGCTGCCCAAACCAGCATCGGTCGTGCCTAAGGATGGCAATTTTATCCATGGACATGGATATCCATGGATATCCTACCCGAATGGATAGGGTTTGGATATGCTTTTGTGTCCATGGGCGGCGCCCAAACCCGACCTGATTGTTCATGGGTAGGGCATGGATATCATCTTGTACCTACCGAAACCCGACCCGATAGTAAGACTTAATGGGAAAAAAATCTTCTATACCTGTGCCACATTCACATGTCCCACTGCAATTTTACACTTTTTTTATCTAAAACATGCATAAGAAATTACACAATCCCCATAGTAACATTTATAAGTTGATAATCAATCACCTTCGTAACATACTCCAACACCCCTTCTCTTATTTTATCTCCTTCTTAAATGACTCGTCGTTCTCATCTGTTATAAAAATACTAAATGATCTTAGGTTGTTACTGGATGTTGATTTACCATAAGTGAAGCCTAGCTTGCCACGAGGTGAAGAATGGAAGAGTTTATGTTAATATTGTATTAAGTCTTATTTATATGTCTCGAGAGGACCCAATGGATATCCAGTGGATATGGATATCCATCAGATTTGGACATGGACACAATTTTTCACCCATGGATTTTTTCATGGGCGGGCAAAGACTGTCTTCATGGATATGGATATGGATTTGATATTGTTCAACCCGATCCAAACCCGACCCATTGCCATCCTTAGTCGTGCCTCGTGCTCCTGCCTCCCGTGGCCGGCAGTGATGCGGCGTAGGCCTCACCGCCCCCTACTACTCCCACCGCTGGCCAGGCCATCCCTCTACTCACCCACACCCCCTGTTATTCTGCGGCGACGGCAACCTCACACCGCAATGAACCAGTGAACCCTCATACTCCTCTACGCGTGGGCATCCACTGCCGGGTCATCCCCGGCTCCGCGTCGTCCCCTTCCTAGGCCTCGCCGTCGTCCACCGCCCTGGTGCTCTCAGCATGGCTTGGTCAACGTGGTCAAGGAACGGCTTCCATCGGATGTGGACTGTACGTGGAGAGGCTGACAGCTGGGTCCACGGCCGCATCAAGGAAGTGCCTCCTTAATGCAGCAAAAATAATTATTCCTCCACCTGACAGCGGGGACCCACCGGATGGGCCACCATATTTTGCGAAAAAAATGTTTCCCCCCTGACTGCTGGGACCCACTAGCTACACCTTCGCACGCAAGGAAGTGCGTCCGGGCAAAAAAATGATTCGCCCCCCTGACTGCTGGGACCCACCAGCTACATCTTCGCACGCAAGGAAGTGCGTCCGGGCAAAAAAAATGATTCTCCCCCCTAACTACTGGGACCCACAAGCTACATCTTCGCACGCAAGGAAGTGCGTCCGGGCAAAAAAAATGATTCGCCCCCCTGACTGCTGGGACCCACTAGCTACGTCTTCGCAAGCAAGGAAGTGCTTGACAGTCGGGACCCACCTGGTCGAAGCGTACGTAGTGTTGTCATTCTGGTCGCGAACGTGTACATACATACTGGTCGATGTAGAGGCGCGCATGTAGCATGTACGTCGTCTGCGCGGCGAGTGCAAGAAAGAAAATACGGCCACATACGTACATACGGGTAGGGTCTCGAACGCCTACTCGCGCATACGTTCATGGCTGGGTCGGAACGGAGAAACAGCGTCATCGTCGTGTTCTTGGGGAGCCAACCGGCTGGGTCAGAATGGAATGCATGGTAGTGTTCATCGGGAGGGCTTGGACGGAACAGGCGATGGAAATGAGGCCTGGCGTACCGCAGAACGAAGGAAACGGCCTTGTGTTCGACCGGCCACGTTTGGAACGGGGTCCTGTTGATCGGGAGGGGTGTGGCGTACCGCAAAACGGACGAAACAGACCTCCTATGGTCAAACGCAGGGTCTGATGTCGGGAGGGTGTGGCGTGCCGCCAAAAGCGGACCAACGGACCTCCTACGGTCGAAATGGGGGTCCTGTTCATCGGTAGGGGTGTGGCGTACCGCAAAACGGGACTACACGGGATACTGTTCATCTCCACCGTCGACCTCCTCTAGCCTCCACGAGCTACCGTCGACCTCCTTCGGCCTCCACGGGCTCCTGTTCATCCAGCCTCCACCGCACACTACTCCACCGGCTACTATTCAACCACCCCTCCACGGGCACCCCTCCACCGTCTAATGTTCATCCAGCCCTCCACACCACGGGGTCCTGTTCAACCACCCCTCCACGACCACCCCTCCACCATCTACTTTTCATCCAGCCCTCCACACCACGGGGTCCTGTTCATCTAGAGGCAACGCCACCGCTCCTTTATTCATCAACCCCCACAGGCGCTCCTTTGTTCATCCAATCGATCGGCTTGATTAGCGGCGATGGCGAAGAATCGCTCCATCGGATTGATTAACAGCCATCGATCGATCGCTCGGGTTCGATAACACGTAGCTGCGGTCAATCGCTTCGGGTTCGATTAGAGCCCAACGCCTCGCTTCGGGTTGATTAGAGCCAATGCCTCGCACACACGCCAGCATCGTGTGTCACGAGAAAGCAGCGTGTCGCTCGGCCCCCGACCTCCCACCGTAACCGGCAACTGCCCAAAATTTTCCTCCCCCTCACTTCTACCATGGTTTTTTCCGTCATGGACGGCCCAAAGAATGTCATGCAGCTGCATCTCCGGCCCGCCTAGGACAAAAGGCCCATTTTCTATCATGATTTTTTGTCATAGAAGTAGGAGCCCACCACATCTATGATGATACCAAGTTTTGTCACAATTATCATCATAGAAGTGTCATATGTATGACAGAAAAAAATTTCGTTCGGCCCAAAATGTCACGGATGTGTCATTTTTTTGTAGTGTAATCCTTCATCACTTTTTATTGCAATGCTTCATCTTTGGACTTTAACACTTCTAGCACTCCAAATGTTTCACATGCTTGTGTTGATAGTCCTAGCATATCATGTAGAAATTGCTTGACTAAATCTCATGATTATATGCTTGCTATGTCTTGTTACCATGATAAAAATGGATCTGTTTCCTCGAATTGTTGCGCTAACAATGTAGAGGAAACCAAACACTCCATGGAACAAGATGTGGTGTTTAATGGTGCCTCAAGGGATCCTAAATCATCATCTATTGCTTTTTGCCTTATGGCTAAGGCGTCAAAGGTATATCCTACTTTGTACCCCCAATATGTCTCTTGATGATGATGTTGATGCTAATGATGATGAGGATAATGGTGAAGAGAATTATAATGTTGCCTCCTTAAAAACTAAGGGGAAATGATTTTTAAAGCTCTTCATAAAAATAAAATTGCTCGTTCCAACTTCATGGAAATAATGTCCATTGCCATTGATGGCAAGAAATACATTGAGGAGTTGGAATCTCATCTAGAGGAGCATGAGGTCACCATTGAGAAAATGGAAGCTCATGAGCATGATTACTCAAATGAGATCACGGAGCTATGTCAAGCTCTTGAACATGAACAAACCACCTCCGAACCTCTTGAGGAGACTTTTGCTCTAGAATTATCTAGAGTGAAGGAATCTAATGATAGAGAGGTGGCCAATGTTTTTGAAACTAAAAATGCTAAGCTTTAAGTTGCTCATGCTAGACTCCTTGAGGATTTTGAGCACCTCGAAAATGGCTCAAGGGTCATCAAGGGTGAGCTCATCAAACTCACTGAGTCTCATGCTCAACTTGAAGCTTCTTATTTAAAACAACCTGCCAAGTTGTCTTCTCCTCTTGTTGTTAATGATGATGCTTGTGCTACTAACTCTATTTCTTGTGAAGCATCCATTTTAAAGGAGAATGTTGAGCTAAGGGCTCAACTTGAGTTGCTATCTAGCAAGTGTGGGAAATTGGAAGAAAGTCATGAAAAGCTTTCTAGCTCTCATAATGATCTTCTTGTATCCCATAATGTGCTAAAAATAGCTCATGAGGCTATGATTGCAAGGTAACATCTAGTGAGCCTCATGTGGACATTAGCACTACTTTTAGTCAAAATGCTATATTGCCTTGTGCTAGTCCTAGTCATTCGTCTATGCATAACATTGGTACATCTTGTGATGAATTGCTTTCCTACCTTGTTGCTCTAATGATGAAGCTTATACTTCCTCTAGTACTTGTGTTGAGACTAACCATGTAGAGGAAATCAAAGAGCTCAAGGCCCAAGTCACTTCTTTGAAGAAAGACTTGGAAAAGAGTCATGAAGGGAAATCCACACTCAACAATATCTTGAGTGTGCAAAAATCCCCCAATGACAAAGGTGGACCTGGATTCAACTCCAATAAGAAGAAGAAGTCCAAGATGAACAAAAAGAAGGGCCAAGAACAAGTCAAGAATTCAGCCAAGGTTGTTTGCTTCAAGTGCAAAGTAGAAGGGCATCATGTTAGATCTTGCCCATTGAAGAAGAAGCCCATTAGTGACAAGCAACAAGGGAAGCGGCCACAAGTTCACTTTCATGCCCAATCTCAAGTTGAAGAAAGGCCTCTTCCCAAGAAAACTCGGGCTAATGCTTCTCAAGTTGAGAAATCAAGTGATAAGAAAGTGAAGAGTAGACGTTGCTACCTATGTCGTGAGAAAGGTCACCTTGCTTCTTCATGCACAAGTGGTAACGTATCCAACCCAATTATTATTGATGATGTCTATTCTCTTGGGAAGGATAATGTTGGCAATGTGTTTGCAAAGTTTGTTGGTACTCAAAGTGGTGTCAAGAAAAGAACCATTTGGGTGGCCAAGCCTATTGTGACTAACCTCTTAGGACCCAACTTGTTTGGGGACCAACAAGCTAAAACTTGATCAATAGGTGTTGATGGAGGTAATTGGAGACTTGGCTACATTATGAAGAATTAAGGGGTCTTCATCATTCATATTGTCTCAAGCCAAGTCATTCAGATTATCAAGTTTCTATCTTATATCCAATGTTCCCCCTTGCGGTAACTTGTGCTTAAATTGTTTACATTGAAAGTTACTTGCCCCTTAGCGTGTTGTGGTTTTGTACCTTGCATGTGCGTGTATATGTTATACTTCCAATTTGCTTATCTTGAGAAATCAAGTATGTGCATGTTGGTTCGCACATCATGTACGTGTGTGTAGTGGTGTTGAGCCTTTGTTCATCTTGTTTATATCTTAGTTGGATCTTGTGAGAGATTAATGGAACATCCCATTTTGGGGGAGTGATATGCTTTGTGCACCTCACAATCCTAAAAATCTGTGTACATGAGGAATACCATCTAGTATTGATATTACAAGATTATCTAGTCTCAATGTGGTATGTCTTCTCATGAGAAATTCCAATTCTATTTGGTCCATTAATTATCTCTTGTTGGTTCTCTTTTGCATCTTGTTAAGTTTTTCATTGGTATCACATTATGGGGGAGTAATATGCTATGTGTATATTACAAACCTACAAAATGTGTACATTCGAGATATTGTCACTTAGAATTGTTTTTGTAAATTATATTGTTCCTAGGTGGCATGTTAGCTCTACAAGTTGCAATTTGCTTGTGTTTGGTGTGAAGATGATGTTGGATATCCTTGCTATCTACCACCGGGAATTATTTCCAAATACTTCTTGTCTTTTGACAATTGGTACTCACTTATGTGTGGTAGAAATTATTGATCATCTTCACGCTGGCGTTTGCTTTTTATTTGCCTTATCTCTTGCCAAGTTTGTGTCAACTCCCATTGCCTTCCGTGCCACTTGAGGATCTTGTTGTTTTATTGGTCTTGTCTAGTGTTTTCCTTGATATAGTGAACGTGGTGATCCTACCTTGTGCATTTTGTATTCAAATGCAAATCTCTATAATGCACAACTCGTGGGGGAGCTATCCTATTTTCTATAAAACACTAAACTTGTGATCCATTTTAAGTGTGTGTTGGTGGACGGGAAGCCGTTTCTTTTTGGTACTTGTGCCATCATGAAACTTTGTAGAGAGCTTGGTTTGTTTGGAACCATCCTCTCTTTTGGGAGTTTGATATCATTTGGTGGGTTCCAATGGATATCTCATTCCTTGATGTATCTTTTAATGATATCTTCCAAGTGATGATTTCTCCATTTGGTATTCTTTTCACTTGGTATTTTCTTGTATTTTGGTATCCGTTGTTGAAAGTCTTGAGCATGCATATTAACTTCATGTAGTTTCCTTGGCATGCTTTCTCTCGTTGACCCAATATATAAGGGAAACTCAACCCAGTCTCAAATTGGATGAGATGTGCATGAATTTCATTTCCATATCTATATGCACATATTTATGTGGAGTTTGTCCTATGTATTGTTGGTGTTTCTAACTCTTTGGTCCCAATGAGTTTGGGTACCATTTTGTTTGTGTTGTTGTTCTAGGAACAATTGGAGATGCATTGGATGCTCGGCTCACTCACAAGGAAAGTGTTTCCACCACATGCTTATTGGAGTCAAGCTAGGATGATCAATGAACTACCACCTACCTTCAATTGGTATCTACTACATCCTTCCAATGGTATCTCGGTAACAAGTATCATCATCTACTTCATGCACACATTTCTTGCATCAACCTTGTGTAGGTTGTATCATGGCATGTAATTCATTATTTCTTGTGATACTTGTTTCCTTTCTCAAAGCATCCCAACAATGATTTCATGTTGCTAGTTGTGATGTCTTTGATGGTTGTGTGGTAGGAATTCATTTATATACAATAAGACCATATCTAGCCATGGGCTATGCTTCCAAGAAAATATCTTATTGGTATATGTATGACTTCCTTTTGGATATCTTATTCCTTCATGTTGTAACTATGTCGGGTGTACATCCTTCTTTGTAGACATATATCTGTTGGAAATATGCCCTAGAGGCAATAATAAAATGGTTATTATTATATTTCCTTGTTCATGATAATTGTCTATTGTTCATGCTATAATTGTGTTATTCGGAAATCGTAATACATGTGTGAATACATAGACCACAACATGTCCCTAGTGAGCCTCTAGTTGACTAGCTCGTTGATCAATGGATGGTTACGGTTTCCTGACCATGGACATTGGATGTCATTGATAACGGGATCACATCATTGGGAGAATGATGTGATGGACAGGACCCAGTCCTAAGCATAGCACAAGATCGTGTAGTTCGTTTGCTAGAGCTTTTCTAATGTCGGGTATCATTTCCTTAGACCATGAGATCGTGTAACTCCCGGATACCATAGGAGTGCTTTGGGTGTACCAAAGCGTCCTGGCGTAATCGGGTGGCTATAAAGGTATACTACAGGTATCTCCGAAAGTGTCTGTTGGGTTGACATGAATCGAGACTAGGATTTGTCACTCCGTATGACGGAGAGGTATCTTTGGGCCCACTCGGTAATGCATCATCATAATGAGCTCAATGTGACCAAGTGGTTGGTCACGGGATCATGCATTACGGTACGAGTAAAGTGACTTGCCGGTAACGAGATTGAACGAGGTATTGGGATACCGATGATCGAATCTCGGGCAAGTAAACTACCGATTGACAAAGGGAATTTTATACGGGATTACTTGAATCCTCGACATCGTGCTTCATTCGATGAGATCATCGTGGAACATGTGGGAGCCAACATGGGTATCCAGATCCCGCTGTTGGTTATTGGCCGGAGAGCTGTCTCGGTCATGTCTGCGTGATTCCCGAACCCGTAGGGTGTCATGGGAAATGAACACCTATGGGGCAGGGCCCCTTCTCGGTCCGGCAGGGAGCGGAGGGCGCACGAAGAGTAGATCGAGGCGAGGCATGCGGGGGATTTTACCCAGCTTCGGAGCTCTCCGGAGAGATAAAACTCCTACTGCTACTTTGTGGTGGTATTGTGTTCTTGTTCGAGAGCGTGAGCGTTCTGTAGTTTCGAATGAGTCGAACCCCCCTTACGTTGCGCATGGGCCTCCTTTTATAGGCTAAAGGGGTCACCGACAGGTGGCAACGCAGAGAGAGAATACGAATGTAAAAGCGGGGTTGGTACAACTGCCTCTCGATGTACTCTACCTAACTCGGCGGCGGGGACAAGGGCATTTAATGCCCGTCCGGTCGCCCAAACAGGCGAAAACGACCGTTTGGGCGCCACCGCTGCCATGATGGCCTTCTCATCATCTCCACTTGCCACCTCGCACCGCTTGGCTGCAAATGACCGCCCGCCCGTCGCCAGAGCGATCTGGGCGACACGTCGTCGGATCTTGTTGGGCGTGGTAGCAGTGGTAGCTTCACCTGACAAGCGCCTTGCATGATCGTTGTCTTGTCGCACCCGAAGCTGGTCGCTTCGCCGGGTCTTGTCGGGGCCTTGGCCGTCATGACAAGTTCCTTGGCTGGCCCTCCCGGCAAGCTCCTCTTGCCGAGGCCTTGTCCTTCCCAGCAAGCTCCTCTTGCCGGGGCCTTGTCTTCTTCGTCAAAGCACTTTGTTCTTGAATGGCATCAATATGAGCTACGGAGGATCTTGGCGGACGCTCGGCAAGCCTTGCCGCTGGGTGCTGCGACTGCCCGTGCACAAGTTCGGGATACTAAGGTACCCCTACCTTAGTACACTGACAGGAGCCCCTGGGCCTGGGCCACACACAGTGCCGAGCGTTGTTGGGCCAGGCCCAAAACAGGGCACGGGCACGCGCGGCCTGGGTCCACACCAAATCTAACTCCGTATCCACCGCGCCCTCCGTAGCAGCGCAGCGTCAAAACGCGGCGTCGTGGGAAGATCGTGAGCAATTCTTTAATCAAGAAAGGCGTAGCGTTCGCCTCCCCTCTTTATAAGCAGGGGAAACACGGGCCGTTCCCCCACCTTCGCCACTTGCGGTTCCTTCCTCAGAAAGCTCCGCCGCTCCCCTCCGCTTCTCAAGCCGAAAGAGAGCAGCGCTCCGCTGCCCGTCGCCGCCGCTCGTCGCCACCGTCTTCCTCCACCGTTTCCGCCATGGCTCTGAAGACCGGGAAGAGTGTGAAGTCGGCCGAGGCGCTGCGGCTTGAGGCGCTGCGCAAGGAGCGAGCACTTTTCCCCCCCGAGCTCACCCCGAAGGCGCTGCGGGAGGAGTTCTATCTCTTCTGGTCGATGGAGACGCGGGCGCATCCGCGCACGCAGACGCTCTCCGCCGAAGCTTCTACTTCCAAGTGGTGCCCAAGAGGGTACTACTTCTTCCCATTGTTCTTCTATTGCGGGCTCTGCCAGCCCTTTTCCGATTTCTTCTGCGATATCATAAACACATACGGGCTCCATCTCCTTGACTTCACCCCTAACGCCGTTCTGATAATGGCGGTTTTTGCGCATCTTTGCGAGAACTTCGTCGGAATCCACCCCAACGTTGCCCTTTTCCGCCACTATTTCATGCCCCGGGTCGAGAAAGGAGAGCCCTTGTCTGGCGGGGTCTCCTGGATCTCGAGGGCCGGCAAGAAGGAAGTGTATCTGGAGGGGGAGCTCCGCAGCAAATGGGACGAGTGGAGGGCTGAATGGTGTTGGATTGTTGACTCAAATCCGCAGCCATTCACCAATTTGCGCCAAACCCGAGTGGTGCTGTAACATCCCAATTTTCCTAAATTAGGATGTTAATAGATCATTCATATGCATGTCATATTTTTATTGCATTATTTGCTTATTCAGAATATTCAAATCATTATGCAACAAAAGGCAATTTATTTGGAGTGGAGATAACATGACTTCTCCCCTATTTTAAAAATGTTCATAATGTGCAGAATATTATTTCCAGTTCATATGATATGTTCTGGTAATTTTTGCAATCTTTAAAATATTTTATTTGATTGTTTTATTGCTGTTTGAGTGTCCTACTGCATAAAAATGATTTTCCAAAATTGCATTAGTATTGGAACTAGTGTTCCTGTAGTTTATAGCTATAGGTCTATTTTTACTGTGTGTCTAGGTATTTTTATTTAGATTTTATTTTGTGTATGTTATTTTATTTCTTTTGTTTTTTTGCTGCTGTAGTTTTGTTAAAGAAAAAAAACACAGCACCTGTTGCCTTGGCCATGCAAGAGATCGCAGCCACCAGCCGCCCGATGAAGCGATGTGGCCCAGCACCCCAGTGCCTCACCTCCCCGCGGCCCAGCTCGCCACCCGAAGCGGTACCCGCAGCCCGTCGCCGCCTTCAGCCGCTGACAGCGGGTCCCGCATCGCTGCTCATCTCCTAGCTCCGGTCGGACGAATCAGCGCCGCACCACACGCACAACCGTGGCCGAGCCCGGATCGATCCGGTGCCCTGTTCGCCCCGTCCACCCCTGGGACTCCTGGATCGGGTAATTACCCTAGGGGAAACCCTACCGAGGTCGCTTCCCCGTTTTCCCCTCGTCCACACGCCTCCCTGGGGCGAATCGGATCTCACGGAGGAGCTTCAGCCGCCGCCGTCGTAGACCGTTCGAATCCACCGCCGTAAGGACGCCCGGCCGCTCCACTTGTCACCGTTCGAACCCCCTCTCGACGCCGCACTCGTTTGACACCTCGGGTTGACCTGTAGATCACCAGGACGACGCCGCCGGCCCTAACCGGCGGAGCACCACCGTGGTTCACCTCGTCGCTGCCGTCGCCGTAAGAACTCGCAGAACCGCGCCGCCTGCTCCACTCGATTCCCCGCTCGAAGCCGCCCTCGCTTGACGTCTTTGTGTTGCCGAAAACGCAGCAGAGGGAGAGGAACCCGCCAGCCGACTTCACCGAAGCACGCCGGAGTTCAGGAGCTCGCCACCGTCGCTCGAGGGAGCCCCGTCGCCGTTGAACACCACCACCACCTCCGCCACTCACCGCCGCACCCATCCGTCGCTTCACCTTCGCCGGAGACCCACTGGAGGAGCGCCGCCGCCAAAGCCCGAGATCGCCGCCGCCGTTTTCCTCTGCTTCTGGTGAGCACGCGCGCATGCAAATTTTCCAACCAACCACGCGTTGACACTTGGCACCGCTACAGTAAACTCCACAGTAACCTCTACAGTATTTCCCCGAACAGAGTTTTCTTCTGTTTTATTTTCAGGGTTTCATCCAAAATTCAGCTAGCTATATCTTTTATTATATAAGTCCAATTTAGGTAATTCTTTTTCCTATGCACTCACAAAAATCAGTACATTATGACAGTACCAACTTTGCGCATGTTTGCACTTTTTAAATTTGAATTCGTTCAAATTTGAAATAAACCTTCGGGAGGCCGTAACTCTCAAACCGTTTATCGGAATCGAGTGTTTCTTTTTGCGTCATGACCGTAGTGCAAATTAGGTGCTGTTAAGCTTCTGTTGTTGTGTTTTAAAATTGGTTTTCTTGCTGTTGGTTTTGTTTTGGTTCTTTTCGTGGTCCGGTGATTGATTTGTTGTATTGTGTGAAACGTGTGGATTGTCCGGAGTACGAGGCAAACTATTGTCAGGAGTGTGACTTTCTGAACCAGAACCAAGGCAAGTTACATGTTGATCATCCTTTACCTATTGTTTTCTATGCATGTAGTTATATCACACTATGAATATATGCATGTATATGATTACTATATTATTTTGCTATATCTTTGTTGAGCTATCTTCCGTCTTTGCAAATCGTGGTAGTTGTAGGTTGCTATGCTTTGTAGGCGGGGTGGTTCGTGTATTCATTGAGTTTATGTGAGGATTATATATATTTTAACAAATTGAGTAGTAACTCAGATTTAACTCACCTCTGGGTGGAAGTGGTATTGCTTGGTGTTGAGGAAGGCATCATGGGGTCTTGCACCTTTTCTAAGGCCATGTGCTCATGAGAGTGCACCCTAAGTGGAATGCCGCCCGAGTTCAAAAAGATCGACAGACTTAGTGACTAGTAGCTTCCATGTGCGGCCTGGCTATATGGGCTCGGCTTAGTTGATCGATGGTTGGAACCTGGCCCGAGCGGTGTCGACAGATGTAGCATATGTAGGTGGGATGTGGCGTCGGTGGTTAAGGAACCTCTTGAAAGACTTCGTCTCAATCTTGGATTGGGTCCGATGGGTAAAGCGTACAAAACTCTGCAGAGTATTAAAACTAATCATGATTAGCCGTGCCCCCGGTTATGGGTAAATCTGAGCCACTATGCCATTATAGTTGTTGGATGATCTTGACAGATGTGACACTTAATAATATTTGTGGGCAACTTAATAAAGGGTAGGTTGGAGTTGATTTTGCCAACTCAACCTTGTGTATTTAATTGTAGTAATAAAGAACTAAAAAAAAAATTGACTATTAGGTAGTTATTAGGATAAAATCAGCTTTATGCAAAAATAAACCCTCAAGCCTTCCTTTGTTGTACTATGCATATACATGTAGGTCTGCTATATTATTACTCCTGTGTAACTTGCCAATACATTCAAAGTATTGACCTATGTGGCTGCAACGTCTCATGTTGCAGGATATTGAACGAAGAGTAAGGTACCGTTAGGGTTGCGAGTCTACACTCGGCATCGCCCGATGGGCTATGATGGGACTCATCGTTATTTTACGCTAAATTTCCATTGTTTGATTGAATAAAGCTAGCCAAGTGCTATGCTGATTGTTTTATTTTATACATTACGGATCATACGTTGTAATAAATGATGCACTTGCTATTACGGTATTCATCTATCTTGTGTGTGCTAGCGAGTTCGATCCGAGGACTAGCACGGTAAGCACAGAGACTCAAATCCTTCGAGATTTGGTCGTTCTGATGGCATCGAGCGCAAAGTGTGTTATTGTAGGACGTGACCCTAGAAAATGGATTAGAAAGCCATAGGAGTGAAAATTGTTTTATAAACTAGCTATACTTCTTCTTTTTTATTAGTTAACCCCTCAAGTATGTTGACCAGTTAAGTAGGAACTAGTCTTTGAGACCACCATTCATGCTTGTTTTATATTGCAACGTTGTCGTGTTAGCGTATCTGATTATGCCCACTTTCGTGGTATGAAGATACTAGATTGTTTGCTTGATTGGTAGTTTGTTTGTTAAATTATATCTTGTCGAAATTATTCAACTATATATATATATATATATTATTATTATATTGTTTGTTGTTTGTTGTCTTTTTGTTGGTGTTATTCGTTGTTGTGTTTTGTTGGCTTGATCATATTATGCATATGGGTAGAATATATTTATATATACATAGCTTTTGGCCCTATTATATCTATAACTCATCTATTCTCGCCAACCAAAACCCTTGGTATGCCTATTAGAGTGAGTTCCCCGGGAGCTGAGATGATAGCAGGTGTTGGTTGCCATCAGTTGACTTTGTCTATTGGGAAGCATGAGTTTCCTACGGATTTGATTATATTGAAGTCACAAGGTCTGGATATTATTTTGGGTATGGATTGGTTCAGTTATATAAAGGTCGTATTGATTGTGCCAGTCGATCTATTACTCTCGATGCACGGGAGGAAGAGGATCAAATATGTGTGTAAGTATAAGCGTAATCAGTGCGGTGAACTCTCTTAAGGGGGGTAGCCTGGAAGAGGTGCAAGTTGTGAGGGATTATCCAGATGTGTTTCGGAGGAGTTGCGGGTATGCCACGAGATAGGGATATTGAGTTTCTTATTGATTTAATACCAGGCACTGGACCTATTGCAAAGAGACCGTATAGAATGCCTCCTCAAGAGTTGGAGGAATTGAAGAAGCAGATAAGAGAATTGCAGGCACAAGGATTTATTCGCCCAAGTTCATCACCTTGGGGAGCTCCAGTTTTGTTTGTGGAGAAGAAGGATGGAACCTTGAGGATGTGTGTTGATTATTGTTCTCTGAATGAGGTAACCATTAAGAATAAATATCCTTTGCCTATGATAAATGATCTGTTTGACCAGTTGGAGGGAGCTACTGTGTTTTCTAAGATTGATCTTCGTTCTGGTTATCATCAATTGAAGATTCGTGAGCAAGATATTCCAAAGACTGCTTTCACCATGAGGTATGGGTTGTATGAATATCTTTGTTATGTCATTTGACCGACTAACGCTCCTGCATACTTCATGAATATGATGAACAAGGTGTTTATGGAGTTCTTGGATAAATTTGTGGTTGTTTTCATTGATGATATATTGGTGTTCTCCAAGAATAAGCAAGAGCATGAGGTGCATCTGCGTTTGGTATTGGAGAAATTGAGGGAACATCGGTTGTATGCCAAGTTCAGCAAATGTGAGTTTTGGCTGGATGAGGTAGCTTTCCTTGGACATGTTGTGTCGTAATGGAGTTGCAGTTGATCCATCTAAGGTTGCTGCGATTCTGAGTGGGAGACACCCACGACAGTTAGGGGAGATTCGACTTTTTGGGCCTTGCAGGTTATTACAGGAGGTTTATTGAGAATTTTTCTAAGATTGCAAAGCCTATGACTGAATTGTTGAAGAAAGAGAAGAAATTTGTTTGGACCGATGAATGTGAAGCCAGTTTTCAGGAGTTGAAGCAGCGTTTGGTTACATCACCAGTCTTAACTCTGCCGGATATACATAAGGACTTCCAGGTATATTGTGATGCTTCTCGTCAAGGACTTGGGAGTGTGTTGATGCAGGAAGGTAAAGTTGTTTCATATGCTTCACGTCAACTTAAGAATCATGAGCATAATTATCCTACACATGACTTGGAGTTAGCCTCGGTTGTGCATGCATTGAAAACTTGGAGGCCATACCTTATTGGTAATCGTTGTGATATATTTACTGATCATAAGATCTTGAAGTATATTTTTACTCAGAAGGATTTAAACCTCAGGCAAAGGAGATGGTTGGAGCTTATTAAGGATTATGATTTGAATGTGCAGTATCATCCTGGTAAGGCTAATGTTGTTGCTGATGCATTGAGTCATAGGAGCCATGCTAATGCAATTAATATTGATAATATGCCACCCGAGTTATGTGAACAATTCAGGAATCTCAGGTTGGAGATGGTTCCTAAGGGATATTTAGCAACACTTGAGGTAAAGCCTACTTTGCTTGACAGGATTAGAGAAGCTCAAAAGGGTGATAAGGAGATTGCTGAGATAAAAGAGAACATGGTTAAAGGTAAGGCAGAAGGTTTCCATGAGGATGAACATGGGGCCATATGGTTTGAGAAGTGTATTTGTGTACCTCAGGATGCAGATATCAGGAAGTTGATTCTTCAGGAGGCGGATGATTCACCTTATTCTATTCACCCAGGTAATACAAAGATGTATTTGGATTTGAGGGAAAGATTTTGGTGGCCTAGCCTGAAGAGGGAAATTGCTGGATATATTGCAACATGTGATGTGTGCCAGAGAGTTAAAGCAGAACATCAGAGACCGGCAGGTTTGCTACAGCCATTGCCTATACCTGATTGGAAGTGGGATGAGATTGGTATGGATTTCATTACAGGTCTACCCAAGACTCGGTCAGGTTATGATTCTATTTGGGTAGTTGTTGATCCTTTGACTAAAGTTGCTCACTTCATCCCGGTAAAGACTACTTATACTAGTGCTCAGCTAGCAAAGATTTATATGTCTAAAATTGTTTGTCTGCATGGAGTTCCAAGGAAGGTAGTGTCTGATAGAGGTAATCAGTTCACATCTAAGTTTTGGCGCCAGTTGCATGAATCCTTGGGCACCAGGCTGGAGTTGATCTGAGCTTTCCATCCACGCATGTAGATGGGCGCATGAGAGGGTAAATCAGATTTTGGAGGATATGTTGAGAGCTTGTGCTTTGGACTACGGGTCCAGTTGGGATGATAATTTACCCTATGCAGAGTTCTCATATAATAACAGTTATCAGGCTAGTCTGAAGATGGCACCATTTGAGGTATTGTATGGTAGGAAGTGCAGGACACCGTTGATGTGGGATGAGGTTGGAGAGCGTCAGTTCTTTGGACCAGACTTGATCAGAGATGCTGAGGAGAAGGTCAAGTTGATTCATGATAGACTGAAGATAGCACAGTCGAGACAGAAGAGTTATGCAGATGCAAAACGTAAGGAGGTGACATATGAGGTAGGAGACAGTGCATATCTTAGAGTTTCACCACTTCGTGGAATTAAGAGGTTTGGAATTAAGGGTAAGTTAGCACCACGTTTTGTGGGGCCTTACGATCTTGGAGCGTAGAGGAGAGGTAGCTTATCACCGAGTTGCTGTAATCCTTGTCGGGGAGTTCACGATGTGGTTCATGTATCTCAGTTGAAGAAGTGTCATGCAGAGATGATGGATGTTCCATTGAGGGACACAATGCCACTTGAGGCAATTCAGTTGGAGAGTGATTTGACATATGAGGAGAAGCCTGTTAAGATTCTGGAGACGGCAGAGAGAGTTACTCGCACCAAGACAATCAAGTTGTGCAAGGTTCAGTGGGATCATCACACAGAGGAGGAAGCTACCTGGGAACGAGAGGAAGATCTCAAGCAGGATCACCCACAGCTATTCGCTAGCCAGCCCGAATCTCGAGGGCGAGATTCATCTTAAGGGGGGTAGGTTTGCAACATCCCAATTTTCCTAAATTAGGATGTTAATAGATCATTCATATGCATATCATATTTTTATTGCATTATTTGCTTATTCAGAATATTCAAATCATTATGCAACAAAAGGCAATTTATTTGGAGTGGAGATAACATGACTTCTCCCCTCTTTTAAAAATGTTCATAATGTGCAGAATATTATTTCCAGTTCATATGATATGTTCTGGTAATTTTTGCAATCTTTAAAATATTTTATTTGATTGTTTTATTGCTGTTTGAGTGTCCTACTGCATAAAAATGATTTTCCAAAATTGCATTAGTATTGGAACTAGTGTTCCTGTAGTTTATAGCTATAGGTCTATTTTTACTGTGTGTCTAGGTATTTTTATTTAGATTTTATTTTGTGTATGTTATTTTATTTCTTTTGTTTTTTTGCTGCTGTAGTTTTGTTAAAGAAAAAAAACACAGCACGCAACGCCAAGAAGATCGCAGCCAGCCAGCCGCCCAAGAGAGCGATGTGGCCCAAAGACCCCATGCCTCACCTCCCATGCCCAGCTTCGCCACCCAAGCGGTACCAGAGCCCGTCGCCGCCTTCAGCGACAGCGGGTCCCGTGATCGCTGCTCATCTCCTAGCTCCGGTCGGACGAATCAGCGCCGCACCGCACGCACAACCGTGGCCGAGCCCGGATCGATCCGGTGCCCTGTTCGCCCCGTCCACCCCTGGGACTCCTGGATCGGGTAATTACCCTAGGGGAAACCCTACCGAGGTCGCTTCCCCGTTTTCCCCTTGTCCACACGCCTCCCTGGGGCGAATCGGATCTCACGGAGGAGCTTCAGCCGCCGCCGTCGTAGACCGTTCGAATCCACCGCCGTAAGGACGCCCGGCCGCTCCACTTGTCACCGTTCGAACCCCCTCTCGACGCCGCACTCGTTTGACACCTCGGGTTGACCTGCAGATCACCAGGACGACGCTGCCGCCGACGCCCAACTTCGCCGGAGCACCACCGTGGTTCACCTCGTCGCTGCCGTCGCCGTAAGAACTCGCAGAACCGCGCCGCCTGCTCCACTCGATTCCCCGCTCGAAGCCGCCCTCGCCTGACGTCTTTGTGTTGCAGCGCAGCGAGAGGAGAGGAACCCGCCGGCCGACTTCACCGAAGCACGCCGGAGTTCAGGAGCTCGCCACCGTGGCTCGAGGGAGCCCCGTCGCCGTTGAACACCACCACCACCTCCGCCACTCACCGCCGCACCCATACGTCGCTTCACCTTCGCCGGAGACCCACCGGAGGAGCGCCGCCGCCAAAGCCCGAGATCGCCGCCGCCGTTTTCCTCTGCTTTTGGTGAGCACGCGCGCATGCAAATTTTCCAACCAACCACGCATTGACACTTGGCACCGCTTCAAGAAAACTCCACAAGAACCTCTACAAAGATTTCCCGACAGAGTTTTCTTACATTTTATTTTCGAGGTTTCATCCAAAATTCAGCTAGCTATATCTTTTATTATATAAGTCCAATTTAGGTAATTCTTTTTCCTATGCACTCACAAAAAATCAGTACATTATGACAGTACCAACTTTGCGCATGTTTGCACTTTTTAAATTTGAATTCGTTCAAATTTGAAATAAACCTTCGGGAGGCCGTAACTCTCAAACCGTTTATCGGAATCGAGTGTTTCTTTTTGCGTCATGACCGTAGTGCAAATTAGGTGCTGTTAAGCTTCTGTTGTTGTGTTTTAAAATTGGTTTTCTTGCTGTTGGTTTTGTTTTGGTTCTTTTCGTGGTCCGGTGATTGATTTGTTGTATTGTGTGAAACGTGTAGATTGTCCGGAGTGCGAGGCAAACTATTGTCAGGAGTGTGACTTTCAACCGTAACCAAGGCAAGTTACATGTTGATCATCCTTTACCTATTGTTTTCTATGCATGTAGTTATATCACACTATGAATATATGCATGTATATGATTACTATATTATTTTGCTATATGCTGTTGAGCTATCTTCCCGTCTTTGCAAATCGTGGTAGTTGTAGGTTGCTATGCTTTGTAGACGGGGGTGGTTCGTGTATTCATTGAGTTTATGTGAGGATTATATATATTTTAACAAATTGAGTAGTAACTCAGGATTTAACTCACCTCTGGGCGGAAGTGGTATTGCTTGGTGTTGAGGGAAGGCATCATGGGGTCTTGCACCTTTTCTAAGGCCATGCGCTCATGCGAGTGCACCCTAAGTGGAATGCCGCCCAGGTTCAAAAAGATCGGACAGACTTAGTGACTAGTAGCGTCCATGTGCGGCCACTGGCTATATGGGCTCTGGCTTAGTTGATCAGTTGTTGGAACCCTGGCCCAGACAGTGTCCACAGATGTAGCATATGTAGGTGGGATGTGGCCGTCAGGTGGTTAAGGAAACCTCTTCTGAAAGACTTCGTCTCAATCTTCGGATTGGGTCCAGTGGGTAAAGCGTACAAAACTCAGCAGAGTATTAAAACTAATCATGATTAGCCGTGCCCCCGGTTATGGGTAAATCTGAGCCACTATGCCATTATAGTTGTTGGATGATCTTGACAGATGTGACACTTAATAATATTTGTGGGCAACTTAATAAAGGGTAGGTTGGAGTTGATTTTGCCAACTCAACCTTGTGTATTTAATTGTAGTAATAAAAGAACTAAATAAAAAAAATTGACTATTAGGTAGTTATTAGGATAAAATCAGCTTTATGCAAAAATAAACCCTCAAGCCTTCCTTTGTTGTACTATGCATATACATGTAGGTCTGCTATATTATTACTCCTGTGTAACTTGCCAATACATTCAAAGTATTGACCTATATGGCTGCAACGTCTCATGTTGCAGGATATTCAGATGAAGAGTAAGGTACCGTTAGGGTTGCGAGTCTACACTCAGCATCGCCAGTGGGCTATGATGGGACTCATCGTTATTTTCTGCTACATTTCCTCTGTTTGATTGAATAAAGCTAGCCAAGTGCTATGCAGATTGTTTTATTTTATACATTCTGGATCATACGTTGTAATAAATGATGCACTTGCTATTCTGGTATTCATCTATACTGTGTGTGCTAGCGAGTTCGATCCAGGGACTAGCACGGTAAGCACAGAGACTCAAATCCTTCGAGATTTGGTCGTTACAGGTGCGCGGCGGCGACTGGAGCGCTCTGGCGGCAGATGATGCTAAGTTGAAGATCGCCACCACCAGGATCCTGCGGCTCAGGCTTGCCGGGCTCACTGTAGGGGCTGTTGGCGCAGACTTTCTCCGCCGCCGCATCGCCCCTCTGCAGGAGAGGGGGAGGCCCGCCTGGTTATTCGGGGGCCCGGCAGATATCATGAGGCTGCGCCCAGGCCTCAATTTCAACTTCACCATTCTGGAGTTGGACGGAATGCTCAAGGAGCTATTCAAGCATGACGCCAACCATCCGGAGTGGTTCAGGCTGCCGTAGGGCGTCGTCCCACTGTGCAACAACTCCCAGCTCGATCGCATCCGCGCAATGATGCCGGAGTGCAACTCGCACGGGATTATCCCAACTTGGCGGGAGCCCTCCGACGACGTCGTGCGGCAATTCTTCGACGGCTTGGTGGAGGTGGCAATCCATGCTGACGAGCAGAGGCTCCTCACCTGCGACACCACTGACGACGAGATGCGGTACATCGCCACCAGGGCGGAAGAGGCAGCGGCAGCCGCCACCGCGGGCGAGTTCAGGTTTACATTGGAGGAGGCAGAGGCAGCCGAGGCGGCAAGCCTTGCCGACCGAGAGGATCTTGGCGGGGAGGTCATCGGCGAGGGAGAGCCCGAGGCCGAGGCGAGCGAGCCTGCCGGGGGCGCAAGTGGGCAGCCATCTTCTAAAGCTTGCCGCAAACGGGGCCCTCAGCGTAGCCCCTAGCTCAGCCAAGGAGGCGCCTTCGCAGGACCGGAGACACAGCAGGGCGGTAGACGGGCCAACAGCCGTCGCGCCGCGGGACACGCTCCACCGTGCCAAGCACCACTGACACGGGAGCATCTCACGCCGCGCCGGCAACGGGAGCGGGGTCTTCACGGGCCGCCACTTCCGATCCTGCTACAGCCCCCGCCAAGCATCCAAGGGAGCCTACTCCTCCGCCTCGTCACGCAGAAAGGGTACCTGACTTCGACCTTTCCGCGCTCAGCTCCGACGAGGAGGAAGAAGAGGAGGAGGAGTAAGACTTTCTTCTTGTTGTATTTATATTCCTTCGTTTCTTGCTATTTCTTGTCTTGCATCTGATCTGCTTCCCTCCGAACCTCGTTCCATTTCAGGACTCTGGCCGAGAGAGCGGCGAAGAGGGCCAAGGTCCCCGTGGTTGTCATCGAGGACGATCCTACTGTGACAGCAGAGGACGCATCCGAGACCACCTTGACGGACCCGGCAACCTCTCCCCAGCGCAGCCCCCAGCGTAAGTACTTGTTCACTTCCTGTTGTGGGGCGCGCATGGGTGCTTATTCCTTGTTGACATCTTGACTGTTGACTTGCTTGTGTAGGAGCAGAGCAGGCCCATCAGGAGCAACCAGAAGCCGCTCCGGAGGTGCAATCTGCTTCAGCTATGCCGCCAAGGGGCGATTCTCCGACAAGGGAGCGCTCTCCGGCAAGGGTGCGGTCCCCGGCAAGGGATGGGACCAGCGAGCCTTCGGTGGTAGAGCCCATGGTCACAGAGCCCATCACAGGTAAACCTCCTTGTCGGAAATTTTCCCTTGGGTTCTTGTTCTTCTGGTCTTCTTTTTGTATATTTGCTTGATTTTCCTTCCTCTTCCTGTCTTCAGATCCCCCTTCCACAGATCCGATGGAAACTGAGGCCACCGGCGAGGAGGATGCACGCGGCAACATTGATGATGCCGCCGCCACCGAGGAAGAGGCCGGTGCCGACGATCCCTTCGGCGAAGAGACCGCCAAGGCTGCTGGCGTAGGAGCTGGCGAGGGGTCTGGCGATCGCACTGACGACCCGGGGGGCGCAGGAGTGCAAGCGCTACACCGACCGCCGACCCCTCCGCCGCTGATGCAGCACCGGGCTCCGAAGAGCCCCAGCCCGGCGTCTACGTGAAGGCCGGCGAGGGTGTCTTCATCAAGCTTCCCTGGGCGTCGAGCTCTAGGGCGCCGCTCGAGGGAGAGGCTTTTGATGGGGAGGTGCTCGCCTCCGCTGGACTGACAGTGGTTGACGCACCAAGCAGCAGCAGCGGCGAGTCCGAGGAGGAGCAACTGCTCCGGAAGTTGGTGTCGCTCTACCGCGCCCGCAAGCTAAGCCGAGATCGGAAGCGCTTGTCGCAAGGGTGGGAATTGACATAGAAGCATGCGGAGGAACTCCAGAGCCGCAACCAAGAGGCCCTCCGGTCCATTGCGGAGGAGAGGGCGTAGCTTGTCGAGGCGCGAAGGCTTTCCTCCTCGAGAAGGCGAAGCCGAGGAGCAACAGAGGCTTGCCGCCAAGAACTGTCTACCCGGAAGGTGAATTGACACGCTGGAAAGTCAATCTGACAGCCACGAGGAGGAGCTCGCTGCGCTGAGCAATCACTTGGCGGGCGCCAAGGAAGCGGGCGACGCCGCCGCAGCTACCGAGGCCGCCAAGAAGGAATTGGAGGTGAATATGACACAGCTGGAGGCTGATCTGAAAGGGAAGGATGAGGAGCTTGCCGCGCTCCAGCGCGAACGCGAGAAGGATGCCCTCGCTCATGGTGATCTGCAAGTCCAACTTGCCGACAAGGGCAAGGAACTGAACGCCGCCAAGGACTTAAATGCTGATCTGGAGCTGAAGCTGGCCACACTGACGGAGACGCTGGACGGCGCCAAGAAGCGAGAAGATGACTTGAAGAAAGAGATCAAGGGCAACGAGGAGCTGCTAACGAGGGCCGTCGAGACTCAAAACACCTTCAGGGCTATGATGGAGCTCTGGACAGAAGGCCTCGTCAACATCGCTGCAGTCATCGATGATGAGCTGGCGCAACTGGACTTGGCGGGCTTCAGGTACTCTTCCGACGAGAACCTCCAGCCCAGCGCCAAGCTTACTCTGTTCTTCAAGGGTGTGGTGACGGCTCTCCAGCAACTCTGGGAAAGGATCCCAAGGCAGCTGGCTGACGAGTCGCGCGCCATCTATGCCAGAGTCTTGGAGAAGGTGTTGGTGAAGGTGCTCTTCCGCAATCCGAACCTCAACCTCACCAACGTTCTCAACAAGCTGCCGGCGGGTGCTGATCTTGCAGAGCTCGAAGCCCTTGTCGCACCCATTGTGGACAAGGTCAATGAAGTCAGGAGGGTTGATGTCGACCGCGTAGATTAGGCTGCGTGTTTTCTCCTTTTCCTTGCCGCTGCCAAACATGTCAGGGGAACAATTTATTTAGAGCGCGGCAAGTCATTATTGTGATATAACTTTATTCTGGGTAGTATTTGCTATGTTATTTCCTTTACTTGATTCCCCCCTTGCATGTTTTTACCCTACGCTTTTAGGGAACTTGCGGCGAGCACCCTTGTCATGAAGCGCTGAAAAGTGAATATCGGCAACTTCTTTGGCGGTGTTGCCTCCGGCAAGAAACCTTGTCGGAACTAGTCGCGGTACACTTACGTTGTTGAGCGGACTCGAAACAAAGTAAGGGCGCAACTAGCTACGAGTTGGTTCCTCCGCGCACAGGTTTTCCATACAAAGCACGGTCGTTCAAGCAATATAACTTAAGAAATTTAAAATTGATTGTGCTCAAACTTTGGCAACTTAGCTTTTCTGTCGTCAGCGTCCCAGCAAGGCTATACTTCTTTGAACGACGCCTGGTCCACACCATTATCTTTTCCTCCCTCCCCGGTGAACTTGTGGGCGAAGGAACCTTGTTTTTTGAGAAAAAGAAAGAATAGAAAATAATGATATGGAGCCTTAAGGCTCGTTATCTCTTACCGGAGGCAAGTGCTGCACAAAGTGTCAGATAATACATGCGAAAAAAGAAAAAGGCATGAAATTTGACAAGATGTGCGGAGCATATGATCTTTATTCATGCACGGGATCTGCGCCCGGCTTTGTACAAAGGGTTACATGCAACAGCGGCAAGGCTTGTACAAAAGGTGGTTGCCGGAACAGCGGTTCCGCAATCATACCTCATGGGTAAAACTTACGAAGATGCTCTATGTTCCAGAGTTGCTCACCGAAAGCCATCTTCGCCTCAAAGCGACAGCGCGGGCCTAGTGACTCGTTTTACCCGATAAGGGCCTTCCCACTTCAAGGCCAACTTGTTGGAATTCTTGGCGGATTGAACGCGCCGAAGAACAAGGTCGCCTTCCTCGAAGCTTCTGGCATTAACTTTGCGGCTATGGTAGCGACGCAAAGCTTGCTGGTAGCAAGCAGCTCGATAGTTGCTCGAAGATCGATCTTCCTCAAGGAGCAGCGCGTCATCTTGCCGCAGCTGCTCTTGCTCAAGCTCATCATAAGCGAGCACTCGAGGCGATCCGTATACGAGTTCCGTGGGGAGAACTGCCTCTGCTCCGTAGACTAGAGCAAAAGGTGTCTGGCCAGTGGCTCGATTTGGTGTCGCCCCGATTGACCAAAGAACCACCGCAGCTCCTCGATCCAGCTTTCTTCCAGACTTGTGCAATGGTCGAAAGTTCTGGTCTTGAGCCCGCAACACTTCAGCGTTGCCTCTCCGCTTGACCGCTGCTTCTTGGGTGAGCAATGAGCGAAGCAGATCTTGGCGCCAAGATCTTGGACGATCGCATGAAGGTGCGGCTCGTGAATTGTGTGCCATTGTCGGTGATGATCTTGTTAGGGACTCAAACGCGGATAATCGACCAAGAACTTGATCGCCGATCCGTGCTATCACCTTCCTCACTGCTTCCACTTCAGGCCACTTTGTGAACTTGTCGATTACAACATACAAGTACTCAAAGCCCCCGACAGCTCGGGGAAAGGGGCCGAGGATGTCGAGCCCCCAGACCGAGAATGGCCAGGATAAAGGGATCGTTTGGAGAGCTTGAGCTAGTTGATGTATCTGCTTGGAGTGGAACTGGCACGCTTCACACTTGGTTACTTGTGCAGTTGCATCCTGGAGGGCTGTCGGCTAGAAGAAACCTTGCCGGAAGGCTTTGCCGGCAAGTGCTCTCGCGCCAATGTGGTGACCACATATGCCTCCATGTATCTCCGCCAACAGCTCCTGTCCTTCTTCCCGGGAAATGCACTTCAATTTCACTCCGTTGAATCTCCTTCTGTGCAGTATGTCATCGACAAACTGGTACATACTTGATTGCTGGGCTACTTTCTCTGCTTCTTCTTGCTCTTCGGGAAGTTCTCCTGTTTGAAGGAAACGGACAATCTGCTGAGCCCATGCTGGAGCCTGCGGCTCGACAACAAGGACTAAAGGCGCAAATGCTGCTGCGGGAACATCTGCTTCTACGGCAAGAATCTGTGATTCAGCTGGAGCTTGTTGTTCCCCGGCAAGCTTGCCGGAGCAAAGCTTGTCGGGAGCGTCTGCTTCAACGAAACAAACCCTAGGGCTTGTCGGAGCAGACTGCTCCTCAGCACTCTTTGTGTTGATTTTGGGGACCTTCTTGGCGGCGGCTTCGGGGAGCTCAGCCGGAAAGTAGTCACAAGTAACCAACCTTCTTTTCTTGCTCCGTCCAGTTGATGGTGTTACAGGTGGTTGAGTCAGCTTGAGCACAAAGATCCCTGGTTCCACAGGCAACTTGAGTGCGGCGCACTTTGACAGGCCATCTGCAGTATCGTTTTGAGCTCTCGGAACATGTTCCATCTGCAGGCCGTCAAAATGCTCTTCCAACTTCCTCACTTCATCAATGTAGGCTTCCATCAACGGACTCTGGTAATCTTTGTTCACTTGGCGGATGACAAGTTGCGAGTCACCCCTGACAATAAGCTTCTTGATCCCAAGGTCTGCCGCGATCCTAAGTCCGGCAAGCAAGACTTCATACTCTGCAGTATTGTTTGTCGCTTGCTCCTTGGGGAAATGCATCTAGACCACGTACTTGAGGTGCTCTCCGGTGGGTGCGATAAGTAACACGCCCGCACCAGCGCCTTGGAGCGAAAAGGCACCATCAAAGTACATGATCCATTCTTTGTTTGCTTCTTTGACGGGGATCCTCGTCTCCGGAGTTTCTTCATCAGGTGTTGGCGTCCACTCTGCTATGAATTCTGCCAATGCTCGGCTCTGGATAGTTGAAGTACTCTCAAACTTGAGGCCAAAGCTTGACAATTCCAGTGCCCACTCGACAATCCTGCCTGTTGCTTCTGGATTTTGCAATATCCTCCTCAACGGAAAGTGAGTGATAACTGTGATCTCATGTGCTTGAAAGTAATGGCGCAGCTTCCTCGAGGCCATGAGAAGGCCGAAAAGCAACTTCTGCACACCAGAGTACCTTGACCTAGCCCCTGCAGAAGGGAGCTGACAAAATAAACTGGGCGCTGCACCATCTTCTTTTGTTTCTCTTCCTGTGGCTGCGCAGATCTATCCTTGTCGGGACCAGAGCTTGTCGGGGAAGCCCCCTGCTTGTCGCTGGACTCGCTTGCCGTGGTCGCTGGCTCATCATCCGCCTCCCTCTCCGCTACTAACGCAGCACTAACCACTTGATTGGTTGCCGCTAGGTACAGCAGCAACTTCTCTTGTGGTTTAGGTGCGGCAAGTATTGGAGTGGAGGACAGTATCTTTCAAGTCTCAGAGCGCAGCCTCCGCTCGAGTCCATTTCATTGACCCGCCTTTTCAAAATTTTGAAAATGGCAGGCGCGCTCAGCAGACTTGGAGATGAACCTGCTGAGAGCAGCAACGCAGCCGGCAAGCCTTCGCACATCCTTGACGCGCTTCGGGGCTTCAATCTGCTCGATGGCTTTGATCTTGTCGGGATTGGCTTCAATCCCCCGCTGAGATACAAAGAACTCGAGAAGCTTGCGGGAGGGGACTCCAAACACGCACTTCTCGGGGTTCAATATGAGATTGATCTTGCGCAGATTTGTAAAGGTCTCGTCCAAATCCTGGATCAAAGTTGCTTTGTCCTTGCTCTTGACCACTATATCATCCATGTAAGCTTCTACATTTCTGTGCAACTGTGGCTCAAAAGCATGACTGACTACTCTTGCGAATGTTGAATCAGCATTCTTCAGTCTGAAAGGCATCCGTACAAAGCAATACGTGCCACATGGAGTAATGAATGCGGTTTTCTCTTCATCCTCTTCTGCCATGAAGATCTGATGATATCCTGAGTATGCATCAAGAAATGAAAGCAAATCACATCCTGCCGTGGAGTTGACAATCTGGTCAATGTGCAGCAAGGGAAATGGATTTTTGGGACAAGCTCTATTAACATCAGTGAAGTCAATACAAAGCCTCCACTTCCCGTTCGCCTTGCGCACGACTACTGGATTTGCCAGCCACGTAGGCTGGAGCACTCCTCTGACAAGGCTTGCTGCTTCCAACTTCTTGATTTCTTCTGCAATGAATTCTTGTCGCTCCACTGCTTGTTTCCTTACTCTCTGCTTGACGGGCCGCGCGTGAGGGCAGACGGCAAGGTGGTGCTGAATTACTTTCCTGGGAACACCGGGGATGTCAGACGGTTGCCATGCAAACACATCGACATTCGCTCGCAGGAAAGCAACGAGCACGCTTTCCTATTTAGGATCAAGCGTGGCACTGATGGTGAAGGTACCACCAGTGCCGTCCTCCTTGGCGGCCACTTTCTTGGTCTGTGGTGAAGCTATCTTTGCCTTCTTGCACTTGCCGGTGGAGCTCGATGGTGCGTCCTCGACGGTAGCGCAGCACTCCGAAGAGGTGCGCTTGCCGGAGTGGGCATCAGAGCTACTCTTGCCGGACTTGGTCTTCTTCTTCCCCGGAGCTTCAATGCAAGTGTCCGCGATCTGCTGCGATCGCTGCTTCCCAAGAGATCTTGTCGGTACAGATAAGGGCATCTTTCTTGTCGCCGGGGACAGAAATGACACTTATCGGACCGGCATCTTGAGCACGCTAGGCATAATGAGAGGCTGCCATGAACTTGGCGAAGCGCCGATTTGCCAAGTATCCCATTGTAGGGCAATGGGAAATCAGCAACGCCAAAGGTGACCTTCTCTGTCCCGAAGTTCAGCTCACGCCAAATGTCACCGGCAAGCAGTGATCTTCCCTTCGCTTGCTCCTCCCCGGGTTGATTCCTTGAAAGGTACCAGTCTCTTCGAGCTCACTGTCGGGGATCTGGAGCTTCTTGAGCACCGCGGAGGAGATCAGATTCAAGCCAGCCCTGCCGTCAACCAGCATCTTTGTGACCTTGAGGTTGCGGATAGTTGGCGAAACCAACATCGGCAAGCACCCGACCGTAGTTATGGGATCAGGGTGATCCTCAACATCAAAGATGATGGGCGTGTTGGACCACTTTAGGGGCTTGCGTGACTCAACCGACGGTTCTGCTGCAGCCTGCACCGTGATGGTGTAGATGCTGAGGAACTCCGACGGATGTATCCTGCCGGCGCATTTCTGCACGCCCGCTTGAAGTTCTTGGTATCGGGCCATCGACCTACCGCAACTCACGAGTGAACGCAGGGCAACCTATCGTGATACGGCAAGTCGCCTGGTTCTTCGGGCGCATGCATATCATAATGGGCCCAGCGCTGGTCGACCGATGCCGCTTCTCTTCGATGCTCGGCGCAGTACGAAGCGCCCTCTTGTCGCCGTTTGGAGAACTTGGTGCTGATCGCGGCGAAGCTCGCGGGTCCGACGACGCGGTGGAGTCGGTGTCGAGGTTAGCCCGGCGAAGTCGGCGATCTTGGCCTTCGGGCGGGAGTGCACGGTGGTGGCGCCCCACCGTCTTGTCGCCATCAGCTTGCGCCGAGCGCCTTGCCGTGGCTTCGACGTGTTTCGGTTGCCGGGCTTGTCGCCGCTGGCGGCCGGCGAGGCTTTGATGGTGATCCTCCAACCGAGATCTTGTCCGCGCCGAGGGTAGTCTAGTAGCAGTTGGGCTCGGGCCAACGCTTCTTCTGGGGTTTTCGGTGGCGGTGGCGAACGACGCGAGGAGCGGGATATGCCCAAACTTCTAACAGTGTTAGAAGGAGCAGCATCTCGTCCAGGCGACCGTGCCACGCTCGCGCCAACATGTTTGCGTGCATATTGGCCTGGAGCGTCCCGTGATCCGCCAGCTTGGCCTTGTTCTAACGCGAGCACGGTGCTAGGAGCACCATGGCGTTGTCGATCCCGCGCCTCCTGAGAGGGGCGCGGCGCATGGACGGACGCCGAAGTCTGCGGGGCCTTGTCCTTGGATCTGGTGACAACATGAGTTCCTCCGTCGGCGCCCGTTCCTCCGCCGGCGTCTACTCCACCGCCCGTTTGCTCCGGTGGCGGTGGAATCGACGCAGACGGGCCAACCACCTCTGAAGCCTTCTTCTTCGGTGGCATGTCGATGAAGATGATGATGTAGCGCGCACGAACGCCGGATCAGGTTCGCACAACCTCGACGCCCCCTACCTGGCGCGCCAAAGATGTCGTGGGAAACGAACACCTATGGGGCAGGGCCCCTTCTCGGTCCGGCAGGGAGCAGAGGGCGCACGAAGAGCAGATCGAGGCGAGGCACGTGGGGGATTTTACCCAGCTTCGGAGCTCTCCGGAGAGATGAAACTCCTATTGCTGCTTTGTGTTGGTATTGTGTTCTTGTTCGAGAACATGAGCGTTCTGTAGTTTCGAATGAGTCGAACCCCCCTTACGTTGCGCATGGGCCTCCTTTTATAGGCTAAAGGGGTCACCGACAGGTGGCAACGCAGAAAGGGGTACGAATGTAAAAAGTGGGGTTGGTACAATTGCCTCTACGGTGTACTCTACCTAACTCTGACGACAGGGGACAAGGGCATTTAATGCCCGTCCGGTCGCCCAAACAGTGCAGAAAATAACCGTTTGGGGCGCCACCGCTTGCCACGATGGCCTTATCGTCATCTCCACTTGCCACCTCGCACCGCTTGGCTGCACAGCTGCCCGCCACGTGCGCCAGGAATGATCCTGGGGCGACACGTCGTCGGATGCGCTAGAGCGTGGGCGCAGAGTGGTGGCTTCGCCGCGGCAAGCGCCTTGCCGCGGTCGTTGTCTTGTCGCACCCGAAAGCTTGTCGCCGCCGGTCTTGTCGGGACGCGCGCGCGTCAGCGCAAGTTCCTTGGCTGGCCCTCCCGGCAAGCTCCTCTTGCCGGGGCCTTGTCCTTCCCGGCAAGCTCCTCTTGCCGGGGCCTTGTCTTGTCCGTCAAAGCACTTTGTTCTTGAATGGCATCAATATGAGCTACGGAGGATCTTGGCGGATGCCCGGCAAGCCTTGCCGCTGGGTGCTGCGACTGCCCGTGCACAAGTTCGGGATACTAAGGTACCCCTACTTTAGTACACCGACATAGGGTCTACACACTTAAGGTTCGATGACGCTAGGGTTATTAGGAAGACTTGTATGTGATTACCGAATGTTGTTCGGAGTCCCGGATGAGATCCTGGACGTCACGAGGAGTTCCGGAATGGTCCGAAGGTGAAGATTTATATATGGGAAGTTATCATACGGTCACCGGAAAGGTTTGGGGGCATATCGGTATTATACCGGGGCCACCGGAGAGGTTCCGGGGGTCCACCGGGAGGGGCCACCTCTCTCGGAGGGCCTCATGGCCCGTGGGGGAAAGGGAACCAGCCCTTGGAGGGCTGGGCGCATCCCCCTTGGGCCCATGCGCCTAGGGTTGGGGGACCCTAGAGGGGGCGCCCCCCGCTTGGGGGGGCCAGCCCCCTTCCCCTTCCCCTATAAATAGAGGGGCGAGGGGAGGGCTGCACATGACATCCAAGGCGCAGCCCCTCCCCTCCCGAACACCTCTCGTCCTCTGATTAAGTGCTTGGCGAAGCCCTGTCGGAGTACAGCCACTCCATCACCACCACGCCGTCGTGCTGCTGTTGGAGCTCTCTTCCTCAACCTCTCCTTCCCCCTTGCTGGATCAAGAAGGAGGAGACGTCACCGCTCCGTATGTGTGTTGAACACGGAGGTGCCATCCGTTTGGCGCTAGGATCATCGGTGATTTGGATCATGACGAGTACAACTCCATCAACCCCGTTCTCTTGAACGCTTCCGCTCGCGATCTACAAGGGTATGTAGATGCACTCCTCTCTCTCGTTGCTAGATGACTCCATAGATTGATCTTGGTGATGCGTAGAAAATTTTTATTTTCTGCAACGATCCCCAACAGTGGCATCTTGAGCTAGGTCTATGCGTAGTTTCTATGCACGAGTAGAACACAAGATTGTTGTGGGCATCGATTTTGTCAATTTACTTGCCACTACTAGTCTTATCTTGTTCCGGCGGCATCGTGGGATGAAGTGGCCCGGACCGACCTTACACGTACGCTTACGTGAGATATGTTCCACTGACTGACATGCACTAGTTGCATAAGGTGGCTAGCGGGTGTCTGTCTCTCCCACTTTAGTCGGATCGGATTCGATGAAAAGGGTCCTTATGAAGGGTAAATAGAAATTGGCATATCACGTTGTGGTTTTGGCGTAGGTAAGAAACGTTCTTGCTAGAAACCTATAGCAGCCACGTAAAAACATGCAACAACAATTAGAGGACGTCTAACTTCTTTTTGCAGCATATGTCGTGTGATGTGATATGGCCAAAAGGATGTGATGAATGATATATATCTGATGTATGAGATTGATCATGTTCTTGTAATAGGAATCACGACTTGCATGTCGATGACTATGACAACTGGCAGGAGCCATAGGAGTTGTCTTTATTTTTTGTATCACCTGTGTGTCATTGAATAACGCCATGTAATTACTTTACTTTATTGCTAAACCGTTAGCCATAGTAGTAGAAGTAATCGTTGGGGTGACAACTTCATGAAGACACGATGATGGAGATCATGATGTTGGAGATCATGGTGTCATGTCGCTGATTTATGACGATCATGGCGCTCAAGATGGAGATCAAAGGAGCAAAATGATATTGGCCATATCATGTCACTATTTGATTGCATGTGATGTTTATCATGTTTTACATCTTATTTGCTTAGAACGACGGTAGCATAAATAAGATGATCCTCATAATAATTTCAAGAAAGTGTTCCCCCTAACTGCAAGGCTGCTATGTAAAGTTCGTTGTCTCAAGCACCACATGATGATCGGGTGTGATAAATTCTAACGCTCACATACAATGGGTGTAAGCCAGATTTACACATGCAAAACACTTAGGTTGACTTGACGAGCCTAGCATGTACGTACATGGCCTCGAACACAAGAGACCGAAGGTCGAACATGAGTCGATAGAAGATACGATCAACATGAAGATGTTCACCGATGATGACTAGTCCGTCTCACGTGATGATCGGACACGGCCTAGTTGACTCGGATCATGTAACAATTAGATGACTAGAGGGATGTCTATCTGAGTGGAAGTTTGATACGTCCATTTTGCATCATGCTTTTATATCAATATTTATTGCATATGGGCTATTATTACACATTATATCTCAATACTTATGGCTATTCTCTCTTATTTTATAAGGTTTACCATGAAGAGGGGGAATGCCGGCAGCTGGAATTCTGGCTGGAAAAGGAGCAAACATTGGAAACCTATTCTGCACAACTCCAAAAGTCCTGGGCAAAAATCATGGGCAAGCTTACGGGACGAAACTCCGCCGCCACGAGGTGGAACCTTGGCGGAATCAATCTAGGGCTCTGGCGGAACTGTTCTGCCGGGGACACTTCCCTCCGGGAGGGGGAAATCATCACCAACGTCATCACCAACGATCCTCTCATCGGGAGGGGGTCAATATCCATCAACATCTTCACCAGCACCATCTCCTCTCCAAACCCTAGTTCATCTCTTGTATCCAATCTTGTATCAAAACCACAAATTGGTACCTATGGGTTGCTAGTAGTGTTGATTACTCCTTGTAGTTGATGCTAATTGGTTTACTTGCTGGAAGATCATATGTTCAGATCCTTTATGCATATTATTACTCCTCCGATTATGAACATGAATATGCTTTGTGAGTAGTTACGTTTGTTCCTGAGGACATGGGTGAAGTCTTGCTATTAGTAGTCATGTGAATTTGGTATTCGTTCGATATTTTGATGAGATGTATGTTGTCTTTTCCTCTATTGGTGTTATGTGAACATCAACTACATGACACTTCACCATTATTTGGGCCTAGAGGAAGGCATGGGGAAGTAATAAGTAGATGATGGGTTGCTAGAGTGACAGAAGCTTAAACCATAGTTTATGTGTTGCTTCGTTAGGGGTTGATATGGATCCATATGCTTAATGTTGTGGTTAGGTTTACCTTAATACCTTCTTTTGTAGTTGCGGATGCTTGCAATAGGGGCTAATCATAAGTGGGATGCTTGTCCAAGTTAGGGCAGTACCCAAGTACCGGTCCACCCACATATCAAATTATCAAAGTACTGAACGTGAATCTTATGGACGTGATGAAAACTAGCTTGACGATAATTCCCAATGTGTCCTCGGGAGCTCCTTCTTCATTATTAGAATTTGTCCAGGCTTATCCTTTGCTAGATAAAGGATTGGGCCACCTTGGTGCACTTTATTTACTTTATTTACTTTTTGCTTGTTACTATTTATCTTATCACGAAACTATCTATTACCTACAATTTCAGTGCTTGCACAGAAAACCTTACTGAAAACCACTTATCATTTCCTTCTGCTCCTCGTTGGGTTCGACACTCTTACTTATCGAAAGGACTACGGTAGATCCCCTACACTTGTGGATCATCAAGACTCTTTTCTGGCGCCGTTGCTGGGGAGTGTAGCGCTTTTGGTTGTTGGAAATATGCCCTAGAGGAAATAATAAATTAGTTATTATTACTATATTTCCTTGTTCATGATAATCATTTATTATCCATGCTATAATTGTATTGATTGGAAACTCAGATACATGTGTGGATAGATAGACAACACCATGTCCCTAGTAAGCCTCTAATTGACTAGCTCGTTGATCAATAGATGGTTACAGTTTCCTGACCATGGACATTGGATGTCGTTGATAACGGGATCACATCATTAGGAGAATGATGTGATGGACAAGACCCAATCCTAAGCCTAGCACAAAGATCGTAGTTCGTATGCTAAAGCTTTTATAATGTCAAGTATCATTTCCTTAGACCATGAGATTGTGCAACTCCGGATACCGTAGGAATGCTTTGGTGTACCAAACGCCACAACGTGAATCGGGTGGCTATAAAGGTGTACTACAGGTATCTCCGAAAGTGTCTGTTGGGTTGGCACGAATCGAGATTGGGATTTGTGCACTCCGGTAAACGGAGAGGTATCTCTGGGCCCACTCGGTAGGACATCATCATAATGTGCACAATGTGACCAAGGGGTTGATCACGGGATGATGTGTTATAGAACGAGTAAAGAGACTTGCCGGTAACGAGATTGAACAAGGTATCGGTATACCAACGATCGAATCTCGGGCAAGTACTATACCGCTAGACAAAGGGAATTGTATACGGGATTGCTTGAATACTTGACATCGTGGTTCATCCGATGAGATCATCATGGAACATGTGGTAGCCAACATGGGTATCCAGATCCCGCTGTTGGTTATAGGCCAGAGAGCTGTCTCGGTCATGTCTGCATGATTCCCGAACCCGTAGGGTCTACACACTTAAGGTTCGGTGATGCTAGAGTTGTTATGGGAATTAGTGTACAGTTACCGAATGTTTTTCGGAGTCCCGGATGAGAACCCGAACGTCACGAGGAGTTCCGGAATGGTCCGGAGGTAAGGATTTATATATGGGAAGTCCTATTTTGGCCACCGGAAAATGTTCGGGATTTTTCGGTATTGTGCCGGGAAGGTTCTAGAAGGTTCCGGAGTGGGGCCCACCTGCATGGGGGGACCCACATGAACGTGGGTAGTGGGGACAAGGCCCCACACCCCTGGTCAAGGTGCACCAAGATCCCCCCTTAGAAGGAATAAGATCATATCCTGAAGGGATAAGATCAAGATCCCTAAAAAGGGGGGATAACAATCGCTGGGGAAGGAAATGATGGGATTTCTTTCCTCCCACATTTGCCAACGCCCCAATGGACATGGAGGGCAAGAAACCAGCCCCTCCACCCCTATATATAGTGGGAGGCGCATGGGAGCTTCACCTTGCCCTCGGCGCAGCCCTCTCCCTCCCAACACCTCCTCCTCCTCCGTAGTGCTTGGCGGCTCGCTGAGAACTGCAAGCTCCACCACCACACCGTCAGGTTGCCGAGCTCTCCTCAACTTCTCCTCTCCCTTGCTAGATCAAGAAGGAGGAGATGTCCCCGGGCTGTACGTGTGTTGAACGCGGAGGCGCCGTCCGTTCGGCGCTAGATCGGATCTTCCGCGATTTGAATCGCCGCGAGTACAACTCCATCAACCACGTTATTGTAACGCTTCCGCTTAGCGATCTTCAAGGGTATGAAGATGCACTCCCCTCTCTCTCGTTGCTAGTATCTCCATAGATTGATCTTGGTGATGCGTAGAAAATTTTGAATTTCTGCTACGTTCCCCAAAAGTGGCATCATGAGCTAGGTCTATTGCGTAGATTCTTTGCATGACTAGAATACAAAGTAGTTGTGGGCGTTGATATTGTTCAATATGCTTACTGTTACTAGTCCAATCTTGATTCGGCGGCATCGTGGGATGAAGCGGCCTGGACCGACCTTACACGCATTTTACTTGAGACAGTTCCACCGATTGACATGCACTTGTTGCATAAGGTGGCTAGCGGTGCCGCCTCCCACTTTAGTCGGATCGGATTCGATGAAAAGGGTCCTTATGAAGGGTAAATAGCAATTGACATATCACGCTGTGGTTTTTGCATAGGTAAGAAACGTTTGCTAGAAACCCATAGCAGCCACGTAAAACATGCAAACAACAATTAGAGGACGTCTAACTTGTTTTTGCAAGGTATGCTATGTGATGTGATATGGCCAAGAAGAATGTGATGAATGATATGTGATGTACGAGATTGATCATGTTCTTGTAATAGGAATCACGACTTGCATGTCGATGAGTATGACAATCGGCAGGAGCCATAGGAGTTGTGTTTATTTATTGTATGACCTGTGTGTCATTGAACAACGCCATGTAATTACTTTACTTTATTGCTAACCGGTAGCCATAGTAGTAGAAGTAATAAGTTGGCGAGACAACTTCATGGAGACACGATGATGGAGATCATGATGATGGAGATCATGGTGTCATGCCGGTGACGATGATGATCATGGAGCCCGAAGATGGAGATCAAAGGAGCAATATGATATTGGCCATATCATGTCACTTTTGATTGCATGTGATGTTTATCATGTTTATGCATCTTATTTGCTTAGAACGATGGTAGTAAATAAGATGATCCTCATTAAAATTTCAAGAAAGTGTTCCCCTAACGCGCAATGCTATGTAAAGTTCGTCTGCTTCAAGCACCACGTGATGATTGGGTGTGATAGATTCTTACGCTCACATACAATGGGTGTAAGCCAGATTTACACACGAGAAACACTTAGGTTGACTTGACGAGCCTAGCATGTACGCACATGGCCTCGAACACAAGAGACCGAAGGTCGAGCATGAGTCGATAGTAGATACGATCAACATGAAGATGTTCACCGATGATGACTAGTCCGTCTCACGTGATGATCGGACACGGCCTAGTTGACTCGGATCATGTAATCACTTAGATGACTAGAGGGATGTCTATCTCGAGTGGGAGTTCATAAGATGAACTTAATTATCCCGAACATAGTCAAAAGATCTTTGCAAATTATGTCATAAGCTCGCGCTTTAGTTCCACTGCTTAGATATGTTCCTAGAGAAAATATAGTTGAAAGTTGACATGAGCGATTATGCGGACAAGAGAAAGCTTATGTCCTTAATTCACCGCCACAGTGCTGAACCCCAAACGCCGCTTGTGTATGTTGCGAACATCGGACATATATGTTTTGATAACTACGTGATAGTTCGCTTAAACGGTTTCGAGTTGAGGCACCAAAGACGCTTTGAAACGTCATGAACATATGAGATGTTTTCGAGGGCTGAAATTGGGATTTCGTGCTCGTGCCCACGCCAAGAGGTATAAGACCTCCGACAATTTTCTTAGCCTGCAAACTAAGGGAGAAAAGCTCAATCGTTAAGCTTGTGCTCAGATTGTCTGAGTGCAACAATCACTTGAATCAAGTGGGAGTTGATCTTCCAGATGAGATAGTGATGTTTCTCCAAAGTCATTGCCACCAAGCTGCTAGAGCTTCGTGATGAACTATAACATATCAGGGATAGATATGATGATCCGTGAGGTATTCACGATGTTTGACACCGTGAAAGTAGAAATCAAGAAGGAGCATCAATTGTTGATGGTTGGTGAAACCACTAGTTTCAAGAAGGGCAAGGGTAAGAAGGAATACTTCATGAAACGGCAAATCAGCTGCTACTCCAGTGAAGAAACCCAAGGTTGAAACCAAACCCGAGACTAAGTGCTTCTGTGATAAGGGGAATAGTCACTAGAGCGGAATTACCCTAGATACTTGGTAGATGAGAAGGCTGGCAAGGTCGATAGAAGTATATTGGATATACATTATGTTAATGTGTACTTTACTAGTACTCCTAGTAGCACTAGGGTATTAGATACCGTTCGTTGCTAAGTGTTAGTAACTTGAAATAAAAGGTCATGGAGTAGACAGAGACTAGCTAAAGGTGAGTGGCGATATGTGTTGAAGTTTTCCAAGCTTGAGGTGATCAAGCATCGTGACGCCCCTCTACCATCAAGATTGATGTTAAACCTAAATAATTGTTATTTGGTGTTTGCGTTGTGCATAGACAAGATTGGATTATGTCTATCACAATACGGTTATTCATTTAAGGAGAATAATGGTTACTCCGTTTATTTGAATAATGCCATCAATGGTCTTGCACCTAAAAGAATGGTTTATTGAATCTCGATCGTAGTGATACACATTTTCATGCCAAAAGATATAAGATAGTACCACTTACTTGTGGCACTGCCATGTAAGTCATATTGGTGTAAAATGCATGAAGAAGCTCCATGTTGATGGATCTTTGGACTCACTCAATTTTGAAAAGTTTGAGACATGCGAACCATGTCTATTGGTATGTACGCATGAAGAAACTCCATGCAGATGGATCATTTGGACTCACTTGATTTTGAATCATTTGAGATATGCAAATCATATCACATGGGCAAGATGACTGAAAAGCCTCGTTTTCAGTAAGATAGAACAAGATAGCAACTTGTTGGAAGTAACACATTTTGATGTGTGGTGCTGAGTGAAGTTGAAGATCATTGTGACAAGAGGATAAAATGTCTATGATATGATCATAGAGATGAGTATCTGAGTTACGAGCTTTGGCACGCAATTAAGACATTGTGGAAACTGTTTCACAATTAATACCGCCTGGAACACCATAGTGTGATGGTGTGTCCGAACATCATAGTTGCACCCTATTGGATATGGTGCGTACTATGATATCTCTTATCGAATTACCACCGCTGCTCATGGGTTAGGCATTAGAGACAACCGCACTCACTTTAATAGGGCACCACGTATTCGCTGAGACGACACCGCTTGAACTATGGTTGTCGCTTAAAAGTTTGGGGCTACGACGCTTATGTGAAAAAGTTAAGGTTGATAAGCTCGAACCCAAAGCGGATAAAATGCATCTTCATAGGACACCCAAAACAGTTGGGTATACCTCCTAATTTAGATCCGAAAGCAATAGGGATTGTTTCTTGAATCGGGTCCTTTCTTGAGGAAAGGTATGTCTCGAGAATTGAGTGGGAGGATGGTGGAGACTTGATGAGGTTATTGAACCATCACTTCAACTAGTGTGTAGCAGGGCGCAGGAAGTTGTTCCTGTGGCGCCTACACCAATTGAAGTAGAAGCTTATGACAGTGATCATGAAGTTTCGGATTAAGTCACTACCGTACCTCGTGGGGTGGCAAGGATGCGTACAACTTCAGAGTGGTATAGTAATCCTGTCTTGAAGGTCATGTTGTGTAGGATCGAAAGTATGTCTAGAGGGGGGGGTGATTAGACTACTTGACAATATAAAAATTATGCCTTTTGACAAAGAACAGTTTTTGGCAGATTCACAATTATGATCAAGTCAAGCATCACCCTACACATGCAATTCTAGAGTATAGGCAGCGGAAAGTAAATTGCACATGTAGTAAAGAGAGGTGGAGAAGAGCAAACGCAATTTTGGAGACGCGGTGATTTTTCTCGTGGTTCCGATAGGTGGTGCTATCGCATTTCCACGCTGATGGAGACTTCAACCCACGGAGGGTAACGGCCATGAGAGTCCACGGAGGGCTCCACCCACGAAGGGTCCACGAAGAAGCAACCTTGTCTATTCCATCATGGCTCACGCCCACGGAGGGCTAGCCTTACTGGGGTAGATCTTCACAAGTAGGCGATCTCCTTGCCCTTACAAACTTCTTGGTTCAACTCCACATCTCGACGGAGGCTCCCAAGCGACACCTAACTAATCTAGGAGGCACCACCTCCAAAAGGTAATAGATGGTGTTGATGATGATGAACTCCTTGCTCTTGTGCTTCAAATGATAATCTCCCCAACACTCAACTCTCCTCACCGATTTGGCTGTGGTGGAAGAAAGGATTGAGTGGAAAGCAACTTGGGAAGGCTAGAGATCAAGCTTCATATGGTAGGACTGGAGCAACTTGATCTCAACACAAGGGTAGGTAGTTCTCTTCTCGTAAATGTAAGGTAGGAGTGGTAGTTCTTTCGATGGCTCTCTCCACGAATGAAGAGGGGTGGAGGGTATTTATAGCCTCCACACAAAATCCAACCGCTACACACACTTGACCAATCTCGTGGGACCGGTTGACAACTCGGTGAGACCGAAAGTTCAAATTATGTGAACGTTGGGATTTTCGTGGGACCGAAAATACAATCTCGGTTTGTCCGATTCGTTGCAAAGACAAGAGCTTGCCAATCTCGGTGGGACCGACTTCATCATCTCGGTGACACCGATTTGATGATGTATGTTACGTGCTTGGCAACTCAAGTTTCGTGAGACCGAGTTCGTAATCGGAAAATCCGAGTTTTCTAGGGTTTGGCTTTGTGGCTGAGGTGGTTCATCTCGGTGTGACTGAAGTTTGGAATATCGGTGGGACCGAGATTACTTATGAGTGTATATGGCGTGAAAGTTGCCGATAGTTTAGGAGATGTATCACTAAGCACTTGAGCAACCAGATCATCATCATAACCTCATCCCCTTTAATAGTATTGGCTTTCCTATGGACTCAATGTGATCTTGGATCACTAAACCAAAAATGGAGTTTTGAGCTTTTGCCAATGCTTGCCTTAGCATTTTGAGGGGTCCACTTCTTCATCCTTGCCATACCCATATCAATCGAACTTTCTCAAATGATTCTCAAGTAACTATTAGTTCAATGATATATATGTTGTTATTAATTACCAAAACCACCCGGGATTAGTTGCACTTTCAATCTCCCCTTTTGGTAATTGATGACAACATATAGATCAAAGCTCGACAAACGATATAATCAATGAATAATATCGTCGCTTTGAGAAGTATGTGATAAGTAAGAGCTCCCCTAAATTTGTGCATTATTTAAGATTTGCGCTTGAATGCAAATGCACAATCGATTAGGATCATGGGTCACTCTTCCATGTCACATACATCTTGGTGGAGCGCACAAAATGATAAGAATGAACAGCATGCACCCAATCACCAAGACATGAGTAAATGGTCATCCAAGATAGGAATAGCATATGATAAGCATTAAGCACACATTAAAGCATAGTACCACCAAGCACTCATTAAGCACACATAGGAATGGTATATGATTCTACCTTAATGAGAATCAAACGAGTATCAAACACAATCAATGTTTCAAAACCAAAAGTATCTCAAAGAAACCGCAAATGAACGAAAGAGCAAAAGCGCAAAGACAACAAAGACTCTCTCTCGAAGTCCTATGATCTATACACTTTCCCCTTTGGCAACAAGTTACCAAAAGTTCAAACAGCATAGAGCTAAGCGCCACCGGGGACTCTGCGGGCTCCTGGCCCGGGTTGATGTTGAGTTGATATGACAAAGATCGGCGAAGACTTCACTGATGTCTCAGGCCGGAGGAGTGGTCACCGAGCCGGAGCTGGAGTAGGGCAACCGATGGAACTGTGGAGGTGCCAAGCTGTAGTCCCGTGTCTCCTTTCGAATAGCAGCTGATCGGGTCCTGGGGAACCGGAGCAGTCTGTTGATAAGCATCCCGACTAAGTCATCTCGCATCTCACGATAAGCTCTTCCTTCTCCCGCTTTGCTTCCTCAATGTCCGCCTCAAGCTTGTTGACAAATACTTGCACTTCATCCACCTTCACATCCAGAGCGTGGATCTTGTCTTCAACAATCCTCTCTAGGCTCTCCCGAGACTGCATAATGCTGGCCAGCGTTGTTCAATCCTTTGGGTAGCTTCAAAAGCTGCTCTCCAACACTCTTTGGTTTAGCTGCTGCCGCCGCTTCCTTGTCGCCTTTGGCTTTCTTGGCAGCTTCAATCTTGGCTTGACCTTCAACTCGATGTTGATCCTCCTCATCCATCACAACAACATTGTCCTCATGCTCAGGCTGCAGTGGTAAGTGTTCTCTATCCAACAAGAATGTGCCCGTGCAAACTTGGCATTGATAAGCATCCAATATGCGGGCAAATCCACATGACCTTTTCTCGTCACCGCAGTCCTCTTAATGGTTTCAACCATCAAGTCCATCACCTTGAAAGGTGCTTTCTCATCAAGTATATGCAGCATGTTGATAGAGTATCCTCTGATCATGCGATGATCTCCAGACTTGGGCATCAAGGTATGCCTCAATATGGTATTAGTGGTAGGTAGGCCTGCCTGGAGATAGTAAACTAAGCCGAGCTTCCAGATTCCCAAATCCTTAGCTGGAACCTCTTTGTACATGTTCTTCATGGATTCATGATTCTTCTTTGGAATACCATATACATCAATATCATCCTCTCTTTGCACTGGAGCATTCAGAAGTGCTGCCCATTCTTCAACAGATGAAGAAAATCTTTGGCCTTCATTCATCCATACAATCTTTCCATCTGGGTAGAAGTGAGCTGTGGCATAGAATTGCATAATCATCTCATCATTCCAACTGGTCAACTTCTGACCTACAAAATCTGCAACACCACATGCAGTGAAACTTTCATGCACATGTGGAAAGAAATCTCTGTGCTTTCGCTGTCAATGTACTTCCAAATAACATATCTTGTGTCTCGCGACTATGGGCTTCTTGTCCATCAGCGGGTCTCATAGAAGTCCTCTTGCTCTCTCGTGTGAAATCTGGGATCAACAACAGTTCTTCTCCTCACGGCATATGGGTCAGCTTGTCTCCATAGCCCGAGACCTCTATCTTTCCTTTCCTTCATATTCTCATTTGAGGATGAGCATCATTGTGAAGTGCGTTTTGGACGAAGTTTCAAAGAAACTGGTCCTTCATCATCCGACACACTGGTGGCACATCATCTTTGTTCTTTTCGCATAATCGGAATGTTTCGATCTGTCTTCTTGGGCTTGGCAGCAGTTTTGCTGGAGCTGCCTTAGCTGGAGCAGATTGCTTGGGCTTTGAAGTGGCTCCACTTTAATGGCATCACCCATGAACTTAGGCTTCGAGGAGGAGGCTGGGGTGCTTCCTCATCCTCATCTTCTCGCTGCTGCATCATCATGCACTAATCTCTTTCTCTTGGATGTTTTCTTAACTTTGCTTGCAGTTGCCTCTTCCAAATTCAGCTTCTTGGCAATAGTTGACTGCTTGACTTTCCTGGTGCCCTTCTTAGTTTGTTGACCTTGTAGCTCTTTGGCAACAACCTTCCTCTTGGGCTTTGAGGTGACCTCTTCCTCAACAACAAAATCTGAGTCTTCATCATCTGAGTTCCTCTTCTTTCTGGCTCTGGTGGCTACAGGAGGTAAGCCACTTGGTGTACTCCTCTCACCATCATCTCGATGAGCTGCCGGGATCGTGACTAGTGCCCGCCTCGAATATCTCGCAATGGGTATCTCGACCTGTTCGATCACACGCATCCGACATGGCCGACAACCCGTGAATAAATAAGGTGTAGGCAGAGAAGAAGAGTCATCACAAATGCGTAAGTTTTTGCAAAAAATGAGTTCAAATTCTAGTATTAGGTTTTCACAGAAGACATTTCGGTCGATCGAGTTTAGGATTCGTGAATCCAAGTGTTCAAACAGAAGCTTTCACACCACTTTCGGTTGGACCGGTGGGTTTCGTCCTGCCGAAAACACTAGGGTTTCACAGAACTTTCATTTCGTCACACCGATTTGCACAACTCGGTTGGACCGAAGGGTGCAGGTAATGGCCATAGGCCAAATCGGTCATACCGAAAATGTAAAATCGGTCTCACCGAGATGTGTTCAGCGAAACCTAACCCTAAAACTTTTACTCAATCTAGTCCAAACGGACTAACTGGTGTACAGAAGATTTCAATCGTGGCAAGATTCTAGGCAAACCAAACGTGCATTGAATCGGAGATGGAGCACGAGTGGGATCAAAACTCACCCTAACTTGGTGGAGTTTTTCACGGCGGCAACGACGCGGAGAAGATGTCCGCTGACGGCGACGGAGACTCGAGGCAAGGGCGCATGCATTTACGGCGACGATCCGGAGACCAAGGCGACGGCAAAGCAAGGTGCGGGGCTAAACGCTTGAAGTAGAAATCAACGCCGCCCTCGAGTATGTATACCCTTTGTCGCCGGTGGGACCGAGTTGTAAAACTCGGTGGCACCGAGATGGATAACTGCAGGGCAGTTATGCACTTCGGTCACGCCGAAAATCACAACTCGGTTTCACCGAGGTGAAAACCTAGATCAGTCTAAATGCTTTCGGTTCGACCGAGTTTGAGTGAGTTGGTCTGACCGAAATCACTTAGAAGGTTTTGGAAGTTAGCCCTTGACGGATCGGTGGCTCCGAGTGCTCCTCACTCGGAGGGTCCGAAAATGACTTGTTCAAAATTTGTGATGTAAGCATGAATAGAATTTGCGACAAGAAAGCATAGATAGCTAGGGGAGGTACTTAGGCATTCTTGTCCATCCATTTGGTCAGAAAAATCAAAACGACCAAAGAAACAAATGGATGTCCTCGAATGGATAAAATCATGCATCCAATATGCTCACACAATAAGATAGCAAATGAAATATGTGTCAAACATGCACAATCAAAAACTCTAGCTACTATCACACAATTTGTCGATGACTAGGTCATCTTTATATGAGTATATTGACTTAGGAGCCAAATGAGAACATTTGATCATAGGTCATACTCATCGTTTAAGCACAAGTGGGGTTACCACTTTTACATAAAGCATTGATGTGTTCACATCATTTGAAGATGCTTTAGCTCAATTCTTTAGAGCAAAGCTCCCCTAGATGTGAGAACCCCTTTAAAGGGTCAAACTAACCTGGGGTTGTCGAGAAGACTTCATGTAGATGTTGAAGATGTGGATGCTCAATGTTGATGGAGATCATCAAGAGTTGGGAGCTATCCTTGATTCGGCACTTTCAATACCTACATGGGTTAGTCCCACAAGGAAAAAACAAGGATATCCATGGACATAGATTGAAGTACACAATAGATGATGTCCATGAAAGCAATGATTACCTTGTCCCTTGACTTACCAACAAGAGGGTTTGTGACTCCATGAACTAGTGCACAATGTGGAAGTTGATTGCACAAGTTTTTGCCAAAATGAATGTGAGTGAAGTATGTTATGAGTCACCCTCAAGAACTCTCTAGTTCTTCTTCTTCGATCCACATCATCTTGATGGGAATCCTTGGGGTTGTAGTTGAGCTTGACGAAGTAGAACTTGACGCTTCCTTGGGAACCCACTTGACCATGGCTTGAGGTGCTTCAACAAATGCATCAATCTCCTCTTGAAGCTTGTCCTTGCCTTTTAGCTTGTAGTCTTGTGGTGGAAGGTCATCTTGAGCTTGTTCCACATTGGAAGAAGTAGGATCATACTTCTCCTTTTGAAGAACAAACTGTGGAGTAGGATATTGACCTTCTTCCCATTCAACACCCTCGGCGTTGAACTTTCGCCAAAACCAATTCCTTGATTCTTCCGGTGCCTTCCTTGCTTGCGAACAATTTCTCAAAGTTCTTGCTTCGCAAGGCTCTTGTAGACACCTTTCTATAATCCCTTTCAAAAACTATTTTCTTGCTCAAGTGTAACTTGGCTTGAAACATTGTTAGTGGAATCAAGAGAACTACTAGAAGCAACAACATTGATTTAGCATGGTTATTGTTACTACTAGAGAAACAATTTTTCTTATGCTTGTCATGCTTAGTTTTAATGGTTGGCAAGAAATTAGACAAGAGAAGTCGTTTGGCAAGATATGAAGAACTCTTCTTCAAGATCGCATTGATTGCTTTTAGAAACTCATGTTCTTGCTCTAGAGTGAGCTTCTCGGCGTAGCTTCTCATGAGATCTTAGGAGCTCTCTATGATCTTCTTGAGTTGTTTCATGAGCTAACTTAAGAGTGTTTAGTTCTTTAGTTAGACGCTCAATCTCCTTCATAGCATTGTCATTCGACTCTTCTCGACTATAAAGACTACTAGCATGTTCATCGTTACTAGGTTCATTGGATTTATCATGTAAGAGCTCATCTTCACCGAGCAAGTCATCCTCATCACTATCGAAGTCAATGAATTCAGGGTGTGATACCTTGGGGCCTTTAGCCACGAAGCATCTTCCAATTCCCTCATTTGGTGAATCAAATAAGTCATAGGAGTTGGAGTTGGAGGATACGAGAGCAAGACCGGCAACACCTTCATCTTGAGAGTAGTCGGAGTTGGAGTGATAGCTTCTTTCGGATTGATTGTCGGAGTCGGAGCCGGAGACCCATTCACCTACATGAGCTTGATGTTTTCTTCTTATGTAGCTCCTTGATGACTTGTCTTTCCTCTCCGAATCCTTGCTTCTCCGAGAGGGTCTTCGTTCATGACGATCATCTCTACTCCTCTCTTTCCGAGGTGACTCATCTCTTGAGCTTCTTCTTCTTGGAGATTCTTCTCTTCTCTTGTGGGGAGACGAACACTCATTTGAGTAGTGTCCGGGTCTTCCACAATTGTAGCAGTTTCGATCACGACTAGAAGATCTCTTTTCATCATATGATCTAGACTTTGAGCTTCCCTCTTTGCTCCTACTCTTGTAGAATTTGTTGAAGTTCTTGACCATTAGGCTTATCTCTTCATTGGAAACTAGCTTGTCACTTGAGGTTGTGGGAGCATCACTTGTAGCTTTGTAAGCACCACTTGACTTGTTGTGAAGCTCTTCCTTATCCTTAAGTGTCATCTCATGAGCAACAATTCTTCCAATGACTTCGGTTGGCTTGAGATTCTTGTAGTTTGGCATCATTTGGATCAAAGTGCACACGGTGTCATACTTTCCATCCAAAGCTCTGAGAATCTTCTTGATGATGAATCGGTCGGTCATTTCTTCGCTTCCTAAGCCGGCAATCTCATTTGTGATGAGAGCAAGCCTAGAGTACATTTCAGATAACTCTTCACCTTCCTTCATCTTGAACTTGTCAAGTTGACCTTGAAGAACATCTAGCTTTGATTCCTTCACGGACTCGGTACCTTCGTGCATTTCAACCAAAGTATCCCAAATCTCTTTGCATTCTCAAGACGGCTGATTTTCTTGAACTCCTCGACACAAGGCATTGAAGAGAATGTCACAAGCTTGAGCATTGTTTTGCAACATCCGCAATTCTTCCGCTAGAAGCCATGATCCGAACTTTTCCTTCCTCAAGAATTCACCTTGCATACCAACACAAATAATGCCCCATGCGGCTGGGTTATGGCCAAGAATATGCATTTTCATTTTATGCTTCCAACTAGCAAAATTTGTCCCATCAAAGTAAGGACCTCTACTTAAAATTACCCTCACTAGACGCCATACTCTCCTAGGTTGTGAAACCAAGCTTATGGAGTCCAATGCAATGGAAACCAATACAATGGAGACCAAAGCTCTGATACCACTTGTAGGATCGAAAGTATGTCTAGAGGGGGGTGATTAGACTACTTGACAATATAAAAATTATGCCTTTTGACAAAGAACAGTTTTTGGCAGATTCACAATTATGATCAAGTCAAGCATCACCCTACACATGCAATTCTAGAGTATAGGCAGCGGAAAGTAAATTGCACATGTAGTAAAGAGAGGTGGAGAAGAGCAAACGCAATTTTGGAGACGCGGTGATTTTTCTCGTGGTTCCGATAGGTGGTGCTATCGCATTCCACGCTGATGGAGACTTCAACCCACGGAGGGTAACGGCTGTGAGAGTCCACGGAGGGCTCCACCCACGAAGGGTCCACGAAGAAGCAACCTTGTCTATTCCATCATGGCCTCACGCCCACGGAGGGCTAGCCTTACTCGGGTAGATCTTCACGAAGTAGGCGATCTCCTTGCCCTTACAAACTTCTTGGTTCAACTCCACATCTCGACGGAGGCTCCCAAGCGACACCTAACCAATCTAGGAGGCACCACCTCCAAAAGGTAATAGATGGTGTTGATGATGATGAACTCCTTGCTCTTGTGCTCCAAATGATAATCTCCCCAACACTCAACTCTCCTCACTGATTTGGCTGTGGTGGAAGAAAGGATTGAGTGGAAAGCAACTTGGGAAGGCTAGAGATCAAGCTTCATATGGTAGGACTGGAGCAACTTGATCTCAACACAAGGGTAGGTAGTTCTCTTCTCGTAAATGTAAGGTAGGAGTGGTAGTTCTTTCGATGGCTCTCTCCACGAATGAAGAGGGGTGGAGGGTATTTATAGCCTCCACACAAAATCCAACTGCTACACACATTTGACCAATCTCGTGGGACCGAAGTTGACAACTCGGTGAGACCGAAAGTTCAAATTATGTGAACGTTGGGATTTTCGTGGGACCGAAAATACAATCTCGGTTTGTCCGATTCGTGCAAAGACAAGAGCTTGCCAATCTCGGTGGGACCGACTTCATCATCTCGGTGACACCGATTTGATGATGTATGGTTACGTAAGCTTGGCAACTCAAGTTTCGTGAGACCGAGTTCGAATCGGAAAATCCGAGTTTTCTAGGGTTTGGCTTTGTGGCTGAGGTGGTTCATCTCGGTGTGACTGAAGTTTGGAATATCGGTGGGACCGAGATTACTTATGAGTGTATATGGCAAGTGAAAGTTTCGATAGTTTAGGAGATGTATCACTAAGCACTTGAGCAACCAGATCATCATCATAACCTCATCCCTTTAATAGTATTGGCTTTCCTATGGACTCAATGTGATCTTGGATCACTAAACCAAAATGGAGTCTTGAGCTTTTGCCAATGCTTGCCTTAGCATTTTGAGGGGTCCACTTCTTCACCCTTGCCATACCCATATCACCGAACTTTCTCAAATGATTCTCAAGTAACTATTAGTTAAATGATATATATGTTGTTATTAATTACCAAAACCACCCGGGATTAGTTGCACTTTCATGTTGCTAGACAACAATGAACCTATGAGCTATGGAGAAGCGATGGTGGGCCCATATTTGGACAAATGGTTAGAAGCCATGAAATCCGAGATAGGATCCATGTATCAGAACAAAGCATGGACTTTGGTGGACTTGCTCGATGATCGGCAAGCCATTGAGATAAATGGATCTTTAAGAAGACGGACGTGGACTATAATGTCACCGCTCTATGAAGCTCGACTTGTGGCGTAAGAGTTTTCACAAGTTCAAGGAGTTGACTACAATGAGATTTTCTCATCTCAGAAGCGATGCTTAAGTCCGTCGGAATCGTGTTAGCATTATCTACATTTATGAAATCTAGCAGATGGATGTCAAAACGAGTTTCCTTACCAGTCTTCGTAAGGAAAGGTTGTATGTGATACAATTAGAAAGGATTTGTTGATCCTAAGGATGCTAAAAGGTATGCTGGCTCCAGCGATCCTTCTAAGGACTAGAGTAAGCATCTCGAAGTTGGAATGTACACTTTGATGAGATGATCAAAGATTTTGGGTTTATACAAAGTTTATGAGAAACTTGTATTTCCAAAGAAGTGAGTGGGAGCACTATAGAATTTCTGATGAGTATATGTTGTTGACATATTGTTGATCAGAAATGATGTAGAATTTCTGGAGAGCATATAGGGTTATTTGAAAGATGTTTTTCAATAGAAAACCCGGATTAAGCTACTTGAACATTGAGCATCGAGATCTGTAAGGATAGATCAAAATGCTTAATAATACTTTCAAATGAGCACGCATTTTGACATAATCTTGAAGGTGTTCAAGATGGATCACCAAAGAAGGAGTTCTTGCCTGAGTTGTAAGGTACGGGTTAAGACTTAAAGCTCGACCACGGCAGAAAGAGAGAAAGGACGAAGGTCGTCCCGTATGCTTTATAATGTAGGCTCTACAAGATGCTATGCTAAGTACCGCACTGATGTGTGCCTTGCCACATGTCCGATAAGAGGGTACAAAGGTGATCAAGGAGTGATCACCGATAGCGGTCAAAATTATCCTTAGAGGAATAAGGATATGTTTCTTGATTATGGAGGTGATAAAGAGTTCGGCGAAAGGGTTACGATAATGCAAGCTTTAACACCTATCCAAATGACTCGAGTAGCAAACCGGATACGATAGTGGAGCGACCATTTGAATAGCTCCAAGTGGAGCGTGGAAGCATCATTTACAATATGACCTAGAGATTTATGGTACATACGGATCTGAATGTTGCGCATCAGCTTGATCAAATATCTCTCACAAGCAAAACATGATCAAACCACGTAACTCATTGAGTCTTAATCACATGATGATGTGAACTAGTTTAATGACACTAGTAAACTCTTTGGATGTTGGTCACATGGCGATGTGACGTGTGAATGTTGATCACATGGCGATGTGAACTAGATTATTGACTCTAGTGCAAGTGGGAGACTGTTGGAAATATGCCCTAGAGGCAATAATAAATTAGTTATTATTACTATATTTCCTTGTTCATGATAATCGTTTATTACCCATGCATTAATTGTATTGATAGGAAACTCAGATACATGTGTGGATACATAGACAACACCATGTCCCTAGTAAGCCTCTAATTGACTAGCTCGTTGATCAATAGATGGTTACAGTTTCCTAACCATGGACATTGGATGTCGTTGATAATGGGATCACATCATTAGGAGAATGATGTGATGGACAAGACCCAATCCTAAGCCTAGCACAAAGATCGTAGTTCGTATGCTAAAGCTTTTCTAATGTCAAGTATCATTTCCTTAGACCATGAGATTGTGCAACTCCGGATACCGTAGGAATGCTTTGGTGTACCAAACGTCACAACGTAATGTGGTGGCTATAAAGGTGCACTACATGTAGCTCCGAAAGTGTCTCATGGGTTGGCATGAATCAAGATCGATTTGTCACTCCGTAAACGGAGAGGTATCTCTGGCCCACTCGGTAGGACATCATCATAATGTGCACAATGTGACCAAGGGGTTGATCACGGGATGATGTGTTATGGAACGAGTAAAGATATTTGCCGGTAACGAGATTAAACAAGGTATCGGTATACCGACGATCGAATCTCGGGCAAGTACAATACCGCTAGACAAAGGGAATTGTATACGGGATTGCTTGAATACTTGACATCGTGGTTCATCCGATGAGATCATCGTGGAACATGTGGGAGCCAACATGGGTATCCAGATCCCGCTGTTGGTTATTGGCCAGAGAGCTGTCTCGGTCATGTCTGCATGATTCCCGAACTCGTAGGGTCTACACACTTAAGGTTCGGTGATGCTAGAGTTGTTATGGGAATTAGTGTGCAGTTACCGAATGTTGTTCGGAGTCCCGGATGAGATCCCAGACGTCACGAGGAGTTCTAGAATGGTCCGGAGGTAAAGATTTATATATGGGAAGTCCTATTTTGGCCACCGGAAAATGTTCAGGATTTTTCGGTATTGTGCCGGGAAGGTTCTAGAAGGTTACGGAGTGGGGCCCACCTGCATGGGGGGACCCACATGAACGTGGGTAGTGGGGATAAGGCCCCACACCCCTGGTCAAGGTGCACCAAGATCCCCCCTTAGAAGGAATAAGATCATATCCCGAAGGGATAAGATCAAGATCCCTAAAAAGGGGGGATTACAATCGGTGGGGAAGGAAATGATGGGATTTCTTTCCTCCCACATTTGCCAACGCCCCAATGGACATGGAGGGCAAGAAACCAGCCCCCTCCACCCCTATATATAGTGGGGAGGCGCATGGGAGCTTCACCCTTGCCCCTGGCGCAGCCCTCTCCCTCCCCAACACCTCCTCCTCCTCCGTAGTGCTTGGGCTCTCACGAGAACTGCAAGCTCCACCACCACGCCGCCATGCTGCCGAGCTCTCCTCAACTTCTCCTCTCCCTTGCTGGATCAATAAGGAGGAGACGCCCCGGCTGTACGTGTTGAACGCGAGGCGCCGTCCATTCGGCGCTAGATCGGATCTTCCGAGATTTGAATCGCCGCGAGTACGACTCCATCAACCACGTTATTGTAACGCTTCCGTTTAGCGATCTTCAAGGGTATGAAGATGCACTCCCCTCTCTCTCGTTGCTAGTATCTCCATAGATTGATCTTGGTGATGCGTAGAAAATTTTGAATTTCTGCTACGTTCCCCAACATTGGTGAGTGGAACTTGGTAAGGAAACATTTATATGGTGTGCTAAAATTTTCTGTTACTTGTCACTATGGAAACTAATCCTTTGAGGGGCTTGTTTGGGGTATCTTCACCCCAACCAGAAGAGCAAATAGATGCTCCTCAACCTACTGAACTTTATGAAAATATTCACTTTGAGATTCCTTCGGGTATGATAGAAAAACTGTTAGCTAATCCTTTTGCAGGAGACGTAACATTGCATCCCGATTTACACCTTATCTTTGTGGATGAAGTTTTTGGATTATTTAAGCTTGCAGGTATTCCCAATGATGTTGTCAAAAGGAAGGTCTTCCCTTTATCTTTGAAGAGGGATGCAATGACATGGTATAGGCTATGTGATGATACGAGATTTTGGAATTATAAGCGATTGAAGTTGGAATTTCACCAGAAGTTCTATCCTATGCATCTCGTTCATCATGATCGTAATTACATATATAATTTCTGGCCTCGTGAAGGAGAAAGCATCCCTCAAGCTTGGGGGAGGCTTAAGACAATGTTATATTCATGCCCCAATCATGAGCTCTCTCGGGAAATGATTATTCAGAATTTTTATGCTCGGCTTTCTCTTGATAATCGCAACCTGCTCGATACTTCCTGTGCTGGTTCTTATACGCTGAACACTATTGATTTCAAATGGGACTTATTGGAAAGAATTAAACGCAACTCTGAAGATTGGGATTCCGACGATGGTAAGGAGTCAGGTATGACACCTAAGTTCGATCGTGTTAAATCTTTTATGGATACCGATGCTTTTCCTGGATTTAGCGCTAAGTATGGACTTGACTCTGAGATAGTAGCTACTTTTTGTGAAACTTTTGCTACTCACGTTGATCTCCCTAAAGAGAAGTGGTTTAAATATAATCCTCTTGTTGAAGTTAAAGTACTTGCACCTATTACAGTCGAGGAAAAGACTATTACCTATGGTGATCCTATTGTTCCTACTGCATATGTTGAAAAAACCCCTTTTCCTGTTAGGACAAAAGATCATGCTAAAGCTTTGACTGTTGTTTGTAAGAGTAATACTAGGAGTTATACACCTCCTGAGCAAATTAATGTTGAACCTGGTATTGCTATGATTGAAGATCTCTTGGATGAGGACTTAGATGGGCATGTTATTTCTTTCTTGGGTGAAACTGCTAATATTGCTAGACCCGATATTAAGACACATAGACCTGTTGTAGGCACGCGTGTTATTTCTGTTCAAATAGGAGATCATTGTTATCACGGCTTATGTGATATGGGTGCTAGTGCTAGTGCGATACCTTATGATCTTTATAAAGAAATTATGCACGATATTGCACCTGTTGAATTAGAAGACATTGATGTTACAATTAAGCTTGCTAATAGGGATACCATTAAACCTATTGGGATTGTTAGAGATGTTGAAGTTTTGTGTGGGAAGGTTAAATACCCTGCTGATTTTCTTGTTCTTGCTTCCCCACAAGATGATTTTTGTCCCATTATTTTTGGTACACCCTTCTTGAATACAGCTAGTGCTAAGATTAATTGTGAAAGGAATATTGTCACTGTTGGCATAGATGGTATGTCTCATGATTTTAATTTTGCCAAGTTTAGTAGACAACCTCGTGAAAGGGAACCATCTAGTAAGGATGAAATTATTGGTCTTGCTTCCATTGTTGTTCCTCCAACTGATCCGTTAGAACAATATTTGCTAGACCATGAAAACGATATGTTTATGAAGGAAAGGGAAGAAATAGATGAGGTGTTCCTTGAACAGGAACCTATGCTGAAACATAACCTTCCCGTTGAAATTCTTGGGGATCCCCCTCCACCCAAGGGTGATCCCGTGTTTGAACTCAAACCCTTACCTGATAATCTTAAGTATGCTTATCTTGATGAAAAAGAAATATATCTTGTTATTATTAGTGCTAACCTTTCAAAGGAAAGAAGAAGAAAGATTATTGAAAACTCAAGAAGCACTGAGCTGCTATTGGATATACTCTGGATGATCCTAAGGGCATTAGTCCCACATTATGTCAACACAAATTTTCAGTAGAGAAAGATGCCAAGCCAGTTAGAGATCCTCAAAGACGATTAAATCCCAAAATGAAGGAAGTGGTAAGAAAGGAGATTCTAAAGCTCCTTGAGGTAGGTATTATTTATCTCGTTGCTGATAGTGAATGGGTAAGCCCTGTCCATTGTGTCCATAAAAAGGGAGGTATTACCATTATTCCTAACGATAAAGATGAACTGATCCCACAAAGAATTATTACAGGTTATAGGATGGTAATTGACTTCCATAAGTTAAATAAAGCTACTAAGAAAGATCATTACCCTTTACCTTTTATTGATCAAATGCTAGAAAGGCTATCCAAACACACACATTTTTGCTTTCTAGATGGTTATTCTGGCTTCTCTCAAATACCTGTGTCAGCGAAGGATCAATCTAAAACTACTTTTACTTGCCCTTTTGGTACTTTTGCTTATAGATGTATGCCTTTTGGTTTATGTAATGCACCTGCTACCTTTCAAAGATGCATGATGGCTATATTCTCTGATTTTTGTGAAAAGATTTGTGAGGTATTCATGGATGACTTCTCAGTCTATGGATCCTATTTTGATGATTGTTTGAGCAACCATGATCGAGTTTTGTAGAGATGCGAGGACACTAGTCTCGTCCTGAATTGGGAAAAGTGTCACTTTATTGTTAATGAAGGCATTGTCTTGGGGCACAAGATCACCGAGAGAGGTATTGAAGTTGATAAAGCCAAAGTTGATGCTATTGAAAAGATGCCATGTCCCAAGGACATAAAAGGTATAAGAAGTTTTCTTGGTCACGCAGGTTCTTATAGGAGGTTCATTAAGGACTTTTCTAAAATCTCTAGGCCCCTGACTAATTTATTGCAAAAAGATATTCCTTTTGTCTTTGATGATGATTGTGTAGAAGCATTTGAAACACTTAAGAAAGCTTTGATCACTGCACCTATTGTTCAGCCACCTGATTGGAATTTACCTTTTGAAATTACGTGTGATGCTAGTGATTATGCTGTAGGTGATGTTTTAGGGCAAAGAGTCGATAAGAAATTGAATGTTATCCAGTATGCTAGTAAGACTCTTGATACTACCCAGAGAAATTATGCTACTACTAAAAAAGAGTTCTTAGCAGTTGTGTTTGCATGTGATAAGTTTAGACCTTATATTGTTGATTCCAAAGTTACTATTCACACTGATCATGCTGCTATTAAATATCTTATGGAAAAGAAAGATGCTAAGCCTAGACTCATTAGATGGGTTCTCTTGCTCCAAGAATTTGACTTGCATATTATTGATAGAAAGGGAGCTGAGAACCCCGTTGCAGATAACTTGTCTAGGTTAGAGAATGTTCTTGATGACCCACTGCCTATTAATGATAGCTTTCCTGATGAACAATTAGCGGTCATCAATGCTTCTCATACTGCTCCTTGGTATGCTGACTATGCTAATTACATTGTTGCTAAATATATACCGCCTAGTTTCACATACCAGCAAAAGAAAAAGTTCTTTTATGATTTAAGACACTATTTCTGGGATGACCCACATCATTATAAAGAAGGAGTAAATGGTGTTATTAGACGTTGTGTGCTTGAGCATGAACAGGAACAGATCCTACGCAAGTGTCACTCTAAATCCTCTGGAGGACACCACGCTGGAGATAGAACTGCACACAAGGTACTACAATCTGGTTTTTATTGGCCTACTCTCTTCAAAGATGCTCGCAAGTTTGTCTTATCTTGTGATGAATGTCAAAGAATAGGTAACATTAGTAGATGTCAAGAAATGCCTATGAATTATTCTCTTGTTATTGAACCATTTGATGTTTGGGGCTTTGATTATATGGGACCTTTTCCTGCCTCTAATGGTTATACACATATTTTAGTTGTTGTTGATTATGTTACTAAGTGGGTAGAAGCTATTCCAACTAGTAGTGCTGATCATAACACTTCTATTAAGATGCTTAAAGAAGTTATTTTTTCAAGGTTTGGAGTCCCTAGATACCTTATGACTAATGGTGGTTCACATTTTATTCATGGTGCTTTCCGTAAGATGCTCGCTAAGTATGATGTCAATCATAGAATAGCATCTCCTTATCATCCACAGTCTAGTGGTCAAGTAGAGTTGAGCAATAGAGAGCTCAAATTAATTTTGCAATAGACTGTGAATAGATCTAGAAAGAATTGGTCCAAAAAACTTGATGATGCATTATGGGCCTATAGAACTGCATATAAAAATCCTATGTGTATGTCTCCATATAAGATGGTTTATGGAAAAGCTTGTCATTTACCTCTTGAACTCGAACATAGGGCATATTGAGCTATCAAAGAGCTCAATTATGACTTCAAACTTTCCGGTGAGAAAAGGTTATTTGATATTAGCTCACTTGATGAATGTAGAACCCAAGCATATGAGAATTCCAAGCTTTTCAAAAAAAAGTCAAATGCTGGCATGATAAGAGGATACAAAAGCATGAGTTTAACGTAGGAGATTATGTGTTATTATTCAACTCTCGTTTAAGATTTTTTGCAGGAAAACTTCTCTCAAAATGGGAAGGTCCTTACGTTATCGAGGAGGTCTATCGTTCTGGGGCTATAAAAATCAATAACTTCGAAGGTACAAATCCGAGGGTGGTAAACGGTCAAAGAATTAAACACTATATTTCGTAATCCTATCAATGTTGAAACTAATATTATTGAAACCGTAACCCCGAGGAATACATAAGGGACACTTTCCGTAACGCCTGCATCTCAAAAGGTATAGGTATGTGGTACAAGAAGTAAACCGACTCCAAAACAACTTTAATGGCAATTTCTATCAGTTTTGGAATATTTAAGAATTTTAGGAAGAAAGAAGTAGTCCGAAAGGGACACGAAGCTCCCATGAGAGAGGAGGGCGCGCCCCCCTGTAGGGCACGCCCCCCTGTCTCGTGGGCACCTCGTGTGCCTCCCGGACTCCATTTTCTGGTATGTTACGTATTTTGGTCGGTAAAAATTCATTATATATACTCCCGAAGGTTTTAACCACCGTATCACGCAAATATCCTCTGTTTTCGTTTCGAGCTGTTTCCGTTGCAGATTTAGAGCACCATGACTTCACCCTCCTCCAACAATGAAGACAAGGGTGCTTGGCTTTTGAAGACAGAGCTGAAAAGAGAAGAACCAGAAGAGATCAACAAGGATGAAGGGATCAAGGAAGCCATGGAGGTTCAAGCTCCGGCGGTGGAAGAAGAAGATATCCCTCAACCTTTACCTAACCTCTTTACTCCAACAGAGATTGAAGCTTTCAAGATGATTGAGTTAGCTCGCATACAGAACAAGTATCTCACACAGGAGAATATTCTGTTTAAGGGCATTATCCGCAAGTTGGAGGAACTTTTACGCTCAATGTGCGATTATCCATCGTCATCATCACCACCTCCATCACCTCCGAGGAAATAATCACATGGGTATGGGCACTCCCCTTGGCAACTGCCAAGCTTGGGGGAGGTGCCCCGGTATCGTATCACCATCACACTCCTATCTTTACCGCTTTATTTACTTTGATCCTTTTAGTAGTATCTTGATCAAGTAGATTCAAATTTAGATATCAAGTAGTTTCGAGTTTTGCATTGTGATCTTTTTATGTAATCGAGTCCGTGTGCTATCTATAATAAAGATTAGTGCTGAGTCAAGGGCTTTGCTTTGTTCCTATGATCTTGAGAAAGTAGAAAGAACAAAAGAGTTCATATTGATCTTATGGATAGTGATAACTTCATACATAGAAAGTATGAGGCATAAAAATTGTTGAGAGTTGATGAACGTAGCCTTGGTCATCGTTGCAATTAATAGGAAGTGATAAGGAAAGAGGGTTCACATATAAATATATTATCTTGGACATCTTTTATGATTGTGAAGCGCCATTAACTATGGCATGCTAAAAGAGTTGATGTTGGACAAGGAAGACAACGTAATGGTTTATGTTTTCCGACATCTCGCTTAAAGTATATTGTCATTGACCTTCCAAACATGTTAAGCTTTCCTTTCCCCTCATGCTAGCTAAATTCCTTGCACCAAGTAGAGATACTACTTGTGCTTCCAAATATCCTTAAACCCAGTTTTGCCATGAGATTCCACCATACCTACCTATGGATTGAGTAAGATCCTTCAAGTAAGTTGTCATCGGTGCAAGCAATAAAAATTGCTCTCTAAATATGTATGACTTATTAGTGCAGAGAAAATAAACTTTGTACGAACTTGTTGTGGAAGTAATAAAAGCGACGGCCTGCATAATAAAGGTCCACATACAAGGGGCAATATAAAGTGACGTTCTTTTGCATTAAGATTTTGTGCATCAAACCTAAATACGCATGACAACCTCTACTTCCCTCTACGAAGGGCCTATCTATTACTTTATGTTTTTAATTTATGCTTGAGTCAAGGTGATCCTCACCTTTTCCTTTTTCATTTTATCCTTTACCAAGCTCTTCGTGTTCGAAAGATCATGATATATATATACAATTGGATGTAAGTTTGTTGGGGAACGTAGTAATTTCAAAATTTTCCTACGCACACGCAAGATCATGGTGATGATATAGCAACGAGGGGAGAGTGTTGTCTACGCACTCGTGAGACCAAGCGAAGCGCTGACGCAACGTAGAGGAAGTAGTCGACGCCCTCCCGGTCCGACCGATCCAAGCACCGCATTCGCACCTCCGAGTTCTTGACACACGTACAGCTCGATGACGCACCTCGATCTCCGATCCAGCAGAGGCGCCGAGGGGAGTTCTCACAAGATGACGGCGTGGTGGACGATCTTGATGTTCTCTCTCGCAGCAGGCTTTGCCTAAGCACCGCTACAATATGACCGAGGTGTAATATCGTGGAGGGGGCACCGACATGGCTAAGGAACGATCAATGATCAACTTGTGTGTCTAGGGTGCCCCTACCCCGTGATATAAAGGAGGGAGGAGGAGGTGGCCGCCCAAGGGGCGCGCATAGGGGGGGAAACCTTCTCCAAGTAGGTTTCCCCTCCTTTTCCTAATCCAAGTTGGAGGGGGAAGGAAGGAGTACTAGTAGTAGGAAGGAAGAGGGGGAAGGAGAAAGGAAAGGGGGGGCCGGCCTCCCTCCCCAATTCGGATTGGGCTTGGGGGGGCGCGCCCCCTTCCCTTGCTCCTTTTCCCTTCCTTCCACTTGGGCCCAATAAGGCCCATATACTTACCGGGGGGTTCCGGTAACCTCCCGGAGCTCCGGTATATTCCCAAACTCTCCCGGAACCTTTCGTGTGTCCAAATATATCCGTCCAATATATCAATATTCATGTCTCGACCATTTCGAGACTCCTCGTCATGTCCGTGATCATATCCGGGACTCCGAACAACCTTCGGTACATCAAAATACATAAACTCATAATATAACTGTCATCAAAACCTTAAGCATGCGGACCCTACGGTTCGAGAACAATGTATACATGACCGAGACACGTCTCTGGTCAATAACCAATAGCGGGACCTGGATGCCCATATTGGTTCCTACATATTCTACGAAGATCTTTATCGGTCAATCGGCATAACAACATACTTTGTTCCCTTTGCCATCGGTATGTTACTTGCCCAAGATTTGATCGTCGGTATCCAATACCTAGTTCAATCTCGTTACCGGCAAGTCTCTTTACTCATTCCATAATACGTCATCTCATAACTAACTCATTAGTTACATGCTTGCAAGGCTTAGGTGATGAGTATTACCGAGAGGGCCCAGAGATACCTCTCCGACAATCGGAGTGACAAATCCTAATCTCGAATTATGCCAACCCAACATGTACCTTCGGAAACACCTGTAGAGCACCTTTATAATCACCCGATTACGCTAGACGCTTTGGTAGCACACAAAGTGTTCTTCCGTAAACGGAGTTGCACAATCTCATAGTTGCAGGAACTTTGTATAAGTCATGAAGAAAGCAATAGCAAGATACTAAACGATCAAGTGCTAGGCTAATGAATGGGTCATGTCAATCACATCATTCTTCTAATGATGTGATCCCACTAATCAAATGACAACACATGTCTATGGTTAGGAAACATAACCATCTTTGATTAATGAGCTAGTCAAGTAGAGGCATATTAGTGACTATAGTTTTGTCTATGTATTCACACATGTATCATGTTTCTGGTTAATACAATTCTAGCATGAATAATAAACATTTATCATGATATGAGGAAATAAATAATGACTTTATTATTGCCTCTAGGGCATATTTCCTTCAGTCTCCCACTTGCACTAGAGTCAATAATCTAGTTCACATCGCTATGTGATTAACACCCAGAGAGTACTAAAGTGTGATCATGTTTTGCTCGTGAGAGAAGCTTAGTCAACGGGTCTGTCACATTCAGAGCCGTATGTATTTTGCAAATATTTTATGTCCACAATGCTCTGCACGGAGCTACTCTAGCTAATTACTCCCACTTTCAATATGTATCCAAAGTTGAGACTTAGAGTCATCTCGATCGGTGTAAAAGTTTGCACCGATGTAACTTTTACAACAAACTCTTTTATCACCTCCATAATCGAGAAACATCTCCTTAGTCCTTACTAAGGATATTCTTGACCAATGTCCAAAGGATCTACTCCTAGATCATTATTGTACTCCTTGCCAAATATAGAGCAAGGTATACAATAGGTCCGTACATAGCATAGCATACTTTATAGAACCTATGACCGAGGCATAGGGAATGACTTTTCATTCTCTTTCTATTTTCTCATTGTGGTCGGGATTTGAGTCTTACTCAATTTCATACCTTTGCAACACAGTGCAAGAACTCTTTCTTTGACTGCTCCATTTTGAACTATTTCAAAATCTTGCCAAGGTATGTACTCATTGAAAATCTTATCAAGCGCCTTGATCTATCTCAATAGATCTTGATGCTCAATATGTAAATAGCTTTTATCGAGGTCTTTTCTTTTAAAGAACTCCTTTAAAACACTCCTTTATGCTTTGCAGAAAAATTCTACATCATTTCTGATCAACAATATGTCACTCACATATACTAATCAGAAAGGCTGTAGTGCTCCCACTCATTTTATTGTAAATACAGGCTTCATCGTAAGTCCATATAAACTATATGCTTTGATCAACTTATGAAAGCGTATATTCCAACTCCGAGATGCTTGCACCAGTCCATAGATGGATCGCTGGAGCTTGCATATTTTGTTAGCACCTTTAGGATTGACAAAACCTTCTGGTTGCATCATATACAACTCTTCTTTAATAAATCCATTAAGGAATGCAGTTTTGACATCCATTTGCCAGATTTCATAAAATGTGGCAATTGGTAACATGATTCGCATGACTTAAGCATCGATACGAGTCGAAAAATCTCATCGTATTCAACACCTTGAACTTGTTGAAAACCTTTCGCAACAAGTCGAGCTTGGTAGATAGTAATACTACTATCGTTGTCCGCCTTCCTCTTGAAGATCCATTCATTTAACATGGCTTGCTAATCATCGAGCAAGTCAATCAAAGTCCATACTTTGTTCTCATACATGGATCATATCTCAGATTTTATGGCCTCGAGCCATTTCACGGAATCTGGGCTCATCATCGCTTCCTCATAGTTCGTAGGTTCATCATGGTCTAGTAACATGACTTCCAGAACATGATTACTACACCACTGTGCGGATCTTACTCGAAGACCTACAAGGTTCTGTAGTAACTTGATCTGAAGTTTCATGATCAATATCATTAGCTTCCTCACTAATTGGTGTACTTGTCACAGGAACTGATTTCTGTGATGAACTACTTTCCAATAAGGGAACAGGTACAGTTACCTCATCAAGTTCTACTTTCTTCCCACTCACTTCTTTCGAGAGAAACTCCTTCTCTATAAAGGATCCATTTTTAGCAACAAATATCTTGCCTTCGGATCTATGATAGAAGGTGTACCCAACTATTTCCTTTGGGTATTCTATGAAGACGCACTTCTCCGATTTGGGTCCGAGCTTATCAGGATGAAACTTTTACATAAGCATCGCAGCCCCAAACTTTAAGAAACGACAACTTGGGTTTCTTGCTAAACCACAGTTCATATGTTGTCGTCTCAACGGATTTAGATGGTGCCCTTTTAATGTGAATGCAGCTGTCTCTAATGCATAACCCCAAAACAATATTGGTAAATCAAGAAGAGACATCATAGATCGCATTATATCCAATAAAGTGCGGTTACGACGCTCGACACACCATAACGCTTGTGGTGCTCCAGTGGCGGAGCTGTGAAACTATTCCACATTGTTTTAATTGTAGACCAAACTCAGAACTCAAATATTCATCTCCACGATCAGATTGCGAAACTTTATTTTCTTGTTACAATGATTTTCCACTTCACTCAAATTCTTTGAACCTTTCAACTATTTCAAACTTATGTTTCATCAAGTAGATATACCCATATCTGCTCAAATCATCTTGTGAAGGTCAGAAAATAATGATACTTGCCACGAGCATCAATACTCATTGGATCGCATACATCGGTATGTATTATTTCCAACAAGTTAGTAGCTCGTTCCATTGTTCCGGAGAACGGAGTTTTAGTCATCTTGCCCAAAAGGCACGGTTCGCAAGCATCAAATGATTCATAACCAAGTGATTCCAAAATCCATCTTTATGGAGTTTCTTCATGCGCTTTACAATCGATATGACCCAAACGGCAAGGCCACAAATAAGTTGCACTATCATTATTAACTTTGCATCTTTTGGCATCAATATTATGAATATGTGTATCACTACGATCGAGATCCAATAAACTATATTCATTGGGTGTATGACCATTGAAGGTTTTATTCATGTAAATAGTACAACAATTATTCTCTGACTTTAAATGAATAACTGTATTGCAATAAACATGATCAAATCATATTCATGCTCAATGCAAATGCTAAATAACATTTATTTAGGTTTAAGACTTATCTCGAAAGTTTAGGGAGTGTGCGATGATGATCATATCAATCTTGGAACTACTTCCAACACTCATCGTCACTTCCCTTCAACTAGTCTCTGCTTATTCTCAGAACTCCTGCTTCGAGTTACTAATGTTAGTAACCTAACAAGTATCAAATACTCAGGGCTACTATAAACACTAGTAAGGCACATATCAAAAACCTGTATATCAAATATACCTTTGTTCACTTTGCCATCCTTCTTATCCACCAAATGTTCGTGGCATTTCGCTCCAAAGGACCATTTCCTTTGCAGTGTAATCACTCGGCCTGTGCTATCGCTCAGCTTTGGGCTTCTTCGTAGGAGTGACAACTTGCTTGTCATTCTAGTTGAAGTTCCCTTTCTATCCCTTTGCCCTTTTCTTGAAACTAGTGGTCTTATCAATCATCAACACTTGATGATAGTTCTTGATTTCTACCTTCGTCGATTTCAATATCACGAAGAGCTTGGGAATTGTTTTCGTTATCCCTTGCATACTATAGTTCATCACGAAGTTCTAGTAACTTAGTGATGGTGACTAGAGAATTCTGTCAATCACTATCTTATCTGGAAGATTAACTCCCACTTGATTCAAGCGATTGAAGTACCTGCATAATCGAGCACATGCTCACTAGTTGAGCGATTATCCTCCATCTTTTAGCTTTAGAACTTGTTGGAGACTTCATATCTCTCAACTCGGTATTTGCTGGAAATATTAACTTCAATTCCTCGAACATCTCATATGGTCCATGACGCTCAAAACGCCTTTGAAGTCCCGATTCTAAGCCGCTCAAAGCATGGTGCACTAAACTATCAAGTAGTCATCATATTGAGCTAGCCAAACGCTCATAATGTTTGCATCCGCTCCTGCAATATCATCACCTAGCGGTGCATTACGGACATAATTCTTCCGGCAGCAACAAGGATTAACCTCGATCACGGATCAAATCCGCAACATTGCTACTAACATCTTTCAACACAATTTTCTAGGAACATATCAAAATAAACATATGAAAGCAACAACGCAAGATATTGATCTACAACATAATTTGCAAAATACTACCAGACTAAGTTCATGATAAATTTAAGTTCAATTAATCATATTACTTAAGAACTCCCACTTAGACGTACATCTCTAGTCATCTAAGTGATCACGTGATCCAAATCAACTAAACCATAACCGATCATCACGTGAGATGGAGTAGTTTTCAATGGTGAAAATCATTATGTTGATCATATCTACTATATGATTCACGCCGACCTTCGGTCTCCGTGTTCCGAGGCCATATCTGCATATGCTAGGCTCGCAAGTTTAACTCGAGTATTCTCGTGTGCAAAACTGGCTTGTACCCGTTGTAGATGGACGAGAGCTTATCACACCCGATCATCACGTGGTGTCTCGGCACGATTTAACTTTGGCAACGGTGCATACTCGTGGAGAACACTTCTTGATAATTTTAGTGAGAGATCATCTTAAAATGCTACCGCCAATCAAAGCAAGATAAGATGCATAAAGGATAAACATCACATGCAATCAATATAAGTGATATGATATGGCCATCATCATCTTGTGCTTGTGATCTCCATCTCCGGCAATCGCCGTGATCACCATCGCCACCGCGCGACACCTTGATCTCCATCGTAGCATCGTTGTCGTTACGCCATCTATTGCTTCTACGACTATCGCTACCGCTTAGTGATAAAGTAAAGCAATTACAGTATGCTTGCATTTCATACAATAAAGCGACAACCATATGGCTCGCCAAAGGGCCGATAACTTCGTTACAAAACATGATCATCTCATACAATAAAATATAGCATCACATCTTGACCATATCACATCACAACATGCCCCGCAAAAACAAGTTAGACGGCCTCTACTTTGTTGTTGCAAATTTTACGTGGCTGCTATGGGCTTAAGCAAGAACCGTTTACCTACGCATCAAAACCACAACGATAGTTTGTCAAATAGACTCGCTTTAACCTTCACAAGGACCGGGCATAGCCACACTCGGTTCAACTAAAGTGAGAGAGACAGACACCCGCCACCACCTTTAAGCACGAAAGTGCTCGTAACGGTGAAACCAGTCTCGCGAAGCGCACGGTAATGTCATCCGGCCGCTTCATCTCACAATACCGCTGAACCAAAGTATGACATGCTGGTAGGCAGATGACTTATATCGCCCACAACTCACTTGTGTTCTACTCATGCATATAACATCAACGATAAAACCTAGGCTCGGATGCCACCGCTGGGGAACGAGTAATTTCAAAATTTTCCTACGCACACGCAAGATCATGGTGATGATATAGCAACGAGGGGAGAGTGTTGTCTACGCACTCATAGACCGAAGCGAAGCGCTGACGCAACGTAGAGGAAGTAGTCGACGCCCTCCCGGTCCGACCGATCCAAGCACCGCATTCGGCACCTCCGAGTTCTTGACACACGACAGCTCGATGACGCACCTCAATCTCCAATCCAGCAGAGGCGCCGAGGGGGAGTTCTCACAAGACGACGGCGTGGACGATCTTGATGTTCTCTGTCGAGGGCTTCGCCTAAGCACCGCCACAATATGACCAAGGTGTAATATCGTGGAGGGGCACCGCACACGGCTAAGGAACGATCAATGATCAACTTGTGTGTCTAGCGTGCCCCCTACCCCGTATATAAAGGAGGGAGGGAGGAGGTGGCCGCCCAAGGGGCGCATAGGGAGGGGAAACCTACTCCAAGTAGGTTTCCTCCTTTCCTAATCCAAGTTGGAGGGGAAGGAAGGAGTACTAGTAGTAGGAAGGAAGAGGAGAAGGAGAAGGAAAGGGGCCGGTCCCCCTCCCCACCCGGATTGGGCTTGGGGCGCGCCTTCCCTTGCTCCTTTTCCCTTCCTTCCACTTGGGCCCAATAAGGCCCATATACTTACCGGGGTTCCAGAACCTCCCTGAGCTCCAGATATTCCCAAACTCTCCGGAACCTTCCTGTCCAAATATATCCGTCCAATATATCAATCTTCATGTCTCGACCATTTCGAGACTCGTCGTCATGTCCGTGATCATATCCGGACTCAACAACCTTCGTACATCAAAATACATAAACTCATAATATAACCGCATCGAAACCTTAAGCGCAGGGACCCTACGGTTCGAGAACAATGTAGACATGACCGAGACACGCCTTCGTCAATAACCAATAGCGGACCTGGATGCCCATATTGGTTCCTACATATTCTACGAAGATCTTTATCGGTCAAACCGCATAACAACATACTTTGTTCCTTTGCCATCGGTATGTTACTTGCCCGAGATTTGATCGCTTGTATCCAATACCTAGTTCAATCTCGCTACGCAAGTCTCTTTACTCGCTCCGTAATACGTCATCTCATAACTAACTCATTAGTTACATGCTTGCAAGGCTTAGGTGATGAGTATTACCGAGAGGGCCCAGAGATACCTCTCCGACAATCGGAGTGACAAATCCTAATCTCAATTATGCCAACCCAACATGTACCTTCTAAACACCTGAGAGCACCTTTATAATCACCCAGCTTCGCGCTGACGCTTGGTAGCACACAAAGTGTTCTTCCGTAAACGGAGTTGCACAATCTCATAGTTGCAGGAACTTTGTATAAGTCATGAAGAAAGCAATAGCAAGATACTAAACGATCAAGTGCTAGGCTAACAGAATGGGTCATGACAATCACATCATTCTTCTAATGATGTGATCCCACTAATCAAATGACAACACATGTCTATGGTTAGGAAACATAACCATCTTTGATTAATGAGCTAGTCAAGTAGAGGCATACTAGTGACTATAGTTTTGTCTATGTATTCACACATGTATCATATTCCGGTTAATACAATTCTAGCATGAATAATAAACATTTATCATGATATGAGGAAATAAATAATAAATTTATTATTGCCTCTAGGGCATATTTCCTTCAAAGTTAGCATGTGCTATTATTGTTGACATCACCTAAAGGTGAATATGTTGGGAGGCAACACAATAAGCCCCTATCTTTCTCAGTGTCCGGCTGAAACTCTATAACCACAAGTATTGCGTGAGTGTTAGCAATTATAGGAGACTACGAGATAGTTGAGTATGTGAGCTTGCTGAAAAGCTCTATTATTGACTCTTTCTGATGTTACGATAAATTGTAATTGCTTCAATGACTGAGATTATAGTTCGTTAGTTCCCAATGAAGTTTTTGAACCATACTTGACATTGTCAATTGCTTATTACTTGAGCATAGGAAATCATATGACAAAATCTATATACGTTGTTGTTATTAGAATGATCATGATGCCCTCATGTCCGTATTTTATTTTTATCAACACCTCTATCTCTAAACATGTGGACATATTTTTCGATTTCGGCTTCCGCTTGAGGACAAGCGAGGTCTAAGCTTGGGGGAGTTGATACGTCCATTTTGCATCATGCTTTTATATCAATATTTATTGCATTATGGGCTGTTATTACACATTATATCTCAATACTTATGGCTATTCTCTTATTTTACAAGGTTTACCATGAAGAGGGGGAATGCCAAGCAATGGAATTCGGCCGAAAAGGAGCAAACGTTGAAACCTATTCTGCACAACTCCAAAAGTCCTGAAACTCCACGAAACAACTTTTTGATTTATAAGAATTTATGAGCAAAAGAAATAGGCCAGGGGGCCCACACCCTGTCCAGGAGACAGGGGGCGCCCCCCCTATAGGGCGCGGCCCCCTATATCCTGAGCCCCTTGGTGGGCCTCCGGCGTCCATCTTTTGCTATATCATCACTTTTACCCTGGAAAAAATCATGGGCAAGCTTACGGGACGAAACTCCGCCGCCACGACGCGTGTCGGTGTACTAAAGTAGGGGGTACCTTAGTACCCCGAACTTGTGCACGGGCAGCCGCAGCACTTGCAAGGGCAAGGCTTGCCGGCGCCCGCCAAGACTCTCCATCATTTCCTACTACCGCCATTCAAGAACAAAGTATCAATCGAGAAAACAAAAGCCCTAAGAAGAGGAGCTTGCCGAAGGACAACCGAGGCGCCCCCGAAGACTTGACGCGACGCCCGCTGTCCCTAAGAAGGCCTTGGCGTCGCAAGCTTGCCGCACAACAAGAGAAGGGCAGCGCAAGGCACTTGCCATGGCAAGGCTGCCACCCAAAGTCCAGCGCACCCAGCGACGTGTCACCCTGTGGCCGCCCCAGGCACGTGGCGCGGCGCTATGCAGCCATGCGGAGCGAGGTGTCAAGCGGAGCTGACAGAGACGCCATCGTGGCAACCGTGGCTCACCTAACGGTCGCTTTTTTTGCATTGTTAGCGCGACCGGACGGGCATTAAATGCCCTTGTCCCCGCCGTCGAGTTAGGTAGGGGACACTGCTGGTCACCGCTGTACCAACCTGCGTTTTTACCTTTCTACCCCTCTTCCTATGCTGCCACCGTCACGCCCTTCAGACTATAAAAGGGAGGCCCATGCGCGAGAGGGGTTCGGTCCATTCGACACCCACAACACCACCATACGCCGCCTCGAGCAAGATCAAATACAAGCACAAAAGCAGCAGAGGGTCTTATCTCCGGAGAGCCCCGGCTGGGTAAAATCGCCCGCTCTCCCCAAGCGCCTGACCTCGATCTGCTCAAGACGCCCGCCTCCCTTGCCGGACTAGAAGGGCCCCGTGCCCCATAGGTGTTCGTGGCCGCACAGAGTTCGCCGCCGACATCTTTGGCGCGCCAGGTAGGGGGCTGCGTTGAGGTCGTGAGCATCTGATCTGGCCTCCGCGCGCACTACATCAACGTCTTCATCAACATGCCACCGAAGAAGAAGCCTTCGGAGGTGGCCGCTCCATCTACATCGATTCTGCCACCACCGCCGGAGCAAGCGGGCGGTGGAGTGGACGCCGGCGGAGGAGCGGGCGCCGACGGTGGGACTCACGTCATCACCAGGTCCAAAAACAAGGCCCCGCAAGCGCCGGGCGACCGCGCAGACACCACACCTTCCCAGAGGTGCAAGGTCGACAACGCCCGGTGCTCCTAGCACCGTGCTCGCATTGGAGCAAGGCTGCTGGTGGGTCGCGGACGCTCGAGGTCAGATGCACGCCAAAGATGTTGGCGCGAGTGAGGTACGGTCGCCAGACGGGTGTGGCACCTCCCAATCCAGCTTGGGAGCCCGAGACATCCGCCCTCGCGCCTTGCCGCCACCGCCACCTAAGATAGCAGAGGAAGCGCTGGCCCAAGCCCACTGCTTTAGATTACCCTCCGCGCCACACAAGATTGACGATCGAGGATGACCATATATGCCTCATCGGCCGCTTAACGGCGATAAGCCCCGCAGCCGAGCGATCGAAACCCGCAGGCGCCCAGCGCAAGCCGACGCCGACAAGACCGCTGGGGGTGCCACCTCCATGCACTCCCAACCCCGAAGGCCAAGATCGCCAGCTCGCCGGACCAACCCCGACGCCGACTCCACCGCGTCGTCGGACCCGCGAACTCATCAGGACTCAACGCCACGCTCTCCAAGAACGACAACACGAAGACGCCGACTCGCGATCGAAGCCGGAGAGAAGCGCGACGTCAATCTGACCAGCGCGCCGAGCCCACTGTCGACGTGCACGCACCAGGGGAACCAGGCGACTTGCCGTACGCGGCAGGTTGCCCTATGTTCACCCGCGAGCTGCGGCAAGTCCAAAGGCCCAAAACCAAGAATTTCTGCCGACGCGTTCGAGAAGTACGATGGCAGGATACATCCGCCGGAGTTCCTCAAAGATCTACACCATCGCGATGTAGGCTGCCGGAGGGCGCGACGAGAAGATCCTCGCCAACTACTTCCCGCTGGTGCTCAAACCCAACGTCAGATCTTGGCTCATGCACTTGCCGGATGGCTCCATCTCTTCATGGGCGGACCTGTGTCATCAGTTTGTCGACGCCTTCACAGCCGGCCACAAACCCCATGGCTGTGAGAGCGATCTGCATCCGCTTGTCCGTATGAGGAGAGCCCTCAAGTACATACAGAGATCCAGCCAGTGCAGCGCAACATCTCAGACGCCCACCCTGCCACGCTTATCAGCTGCTTTCATCGAACGCGTGCGAATCAGCAGGATGAGGGAGGAGATGGCGATGTGCAAGATCGAGATGTCACGAGCTCTATGCTCGCCGACAAGTGTGCACGGGCCGAGGAGGGGAGGAAAATCCCGGAGAGGTTGCAGGAGCGTATGATCTCGACAAGAAGACGCCGCCCCGGCAAGGAAGAACCGGAGGCGGAACAACAGGAAAAGAAAGGCCAAGGATGTGCTAGCTGTTGAGCATTCCGGCAATGGAGGCGGCTCCGACAAGGCCAAAGCTGACGACTCCGGCAAGGCTGTGGTAGCCGCCGACAAGCAGGATGGCTCCGGCAAGAGGTATTGCAAGATTCACCGCACCAAGGGCCATGACCTCCAAACCTGCAAGAAAGTGGAGCAGATGGCGGAGCTACAAAAGGCTGAGTACGAGCGCCGCGACAAGGAGAGAGCCCAGGGAGGTGGCGGTGGATCCGGCAAGAAGCTTCCCGCCCGGGGAGGGCACCGCGGCAAGGCCAAGCCGCGGCAAGGAGACAGGCCTCCTCGTGGCCGCGACAAGGACGAAGATGAAGATGAGGATGATGAGATGGAGGAAGATGAGACTGATGACCAAGAGTTTCAGAGGTGTTGTGTATCGACGGTGGCGCCTCTCTGCACACCTCGCACCGCCAACTCAAACAGTGGGTGCGAGAAGTGAATGCAGCGGAGCCGTCCGTCGAGTCGCGCAAGCCTCTGAAGTGGTCCAGCACGCCCATCATCTTCGACGTTGAGGACCACCCTGATCGCATCACTGCGGTCGGGTGCTTGCCGATGTTGGTTTCACCCAACAATCCGCAACCTCAAGGTCACGAAGATGTTGGTTGACGGCGGGCCGGCCTGAACCTGATTTCCTCCGCGAGGCTCAAGAAGCTCCAGATCTCCGACAGCGAGCTCAAAGAGACTGGTACCTTCCAAGGATAAACCCGGGAAGGAGCAAGCCTAAGGGGAAGATCACACTGCCAGTGACGTTTGGCAGCGAGCTAAATTTCAGGACAGAGAGGGTCACATTCGATGTTGCTGATATCCCATTACCCTACAACGGGATACTCGGCCGACCAGCGCTTGCCAAGTTCATGGCAGCCTCTCACTACGCATACAATGTGCTCAAGATGCCTGGTCCGATAAGTGTCATTTCTGTCCAAGGTGACAAGAAGGATGCACTTATTTGCACCGACAAGATCTTCCGGGAAGCAGCAGCCGCGGCAGAGCGTAAGCCACTTGCCGCTGAAGCTCCCCGGGGGAAGAAGAAAGCCAAGTCCGGCAAGAGTAGCTCTGATGGCCACTCCGGCAAGCGCACCTCCCCGGAGTGCTGCGCTGCCGTCGAGGACGCACCATCGAGCTCCACCGGCAAGTACAAGAAGGCAAAGGCAGATCTACCAAAGACTAAGCCCGGCAAGGACAGCTCTGGTGCCTGCTCCGGCAAGCACGCCTTTCCAGAGTGCCGCGCTGCCGTCGAGAACGTGCCATCGAGCTCCACCGGCCAGTAGGGCAAGGAAAGCAGCCAGTTTCAAACTTTTGAGTTGTATTCCCTGAAAATCCGTACCTTGTATGAAGAACCTATGCGCAGAGGGGTCGAATCGTGGCTAAGTTGCACCCTTGATCTGTTTCGAGTCCGCTCAACGATGAAAGCACGCTGCAACTAGCCCGACGAGTTCTCCTTGCCGGCAGCAACACCGCCAATGGTTGCTGATGTTCCGCACTCACTCAAAGTGTGTTTGCGCCAAGGGGTCCCCGAAGCGTGAGGGTGGAGACGACAAGGAGGAAATCAAGGAGAAGTGCGGCCTCGCCGGATTGCAGAAGACGGAAAAGCTAAGTCACCCAAGCTTGAATACAGAGCACTTTTAGTTCTAAGCTTTTATGTTATATCCCTTGAACGTTCATGCCTTGTACAAAAACTCAGGCGCTGGAGGAACCAACTCGTGGTTGTTGCATCCTTGCTTTGTTTCCAGTCCGCTCAACAATGCAAGTCGCCGAATCGCCCGAGAAGGTTTCTTGCCGGAAACAACACCGCCAAGCAGCCGGCTGATGTTCAGCACTCAGCAAGTGTGTTAGCGCCGGCAAGTTCCCTAGAAGCGTAGGGTAAAACGTACAAGGGATGTAATGGAGTAGAGGAGGTAACGTAGCAAGCCTTGCCGTGGGGCGTCCTTTGTATGAGAAACTTGTGCGCAGAGGAGCTGGCTCGTGGCTGAGTTGCACCCTTGATTTGTTTCCGAGTCCGCTCAACAATGAGAGCGCTACCGCAACTAGCCCGACGAGGCTTCTTGCGGAGGCAACACCGCCAGCGGCTGCTGATGTTCCGCGACTCAGCAAGCGCGTATGCACCGCAAGTCCCCTAAAAAGCGAGAGTACAAACATACAAAGGGCGGCATGACATTGCGCTGCCTAACGTAAAAATTACGCCACAAAAGTGACTTATCGCAGCACCGTCTAAGTTATTTTCGTGACTATAATAACAGCGATGTAAAAGAAGAAAAAAAGAAGGCGCGGCAAGCACATGGGCCCCGCAAACCGTTTCGTTGGGGCTGCGAGTACCAAAATTCCTTCGCGCAAGCCAGATCCCCGGGGCCGCAGCCACGATAAGGGCAGGAAAGGTGCATCCGCACTCGGGTCTCGGCGGAGCCAGAGTTGCTGGGGATGCAATGCCAAGATTCATCCCCTAAGAAGTCATATTCGCCGGGCTGCGATATCGATAAGTTTTTCATCCTCATCATGCATCCTCTTATGGATCGGGGAAAGCGAGGCCGCCCTTGAACGAGTGTGCCTTGTATGAAAAAAAACTCAGGCGCTGAAGGAGCCGAAGTCAGCGCTGTTGTTGCGCCTTTGATTTGTTTTCGAGTCCGCCAACAATACAAGTGCGCTGAAACTGGCCCGACAAGGTTTCTGCCGTAAGCAGCACCACCAGCAGCTCTTGACGCTCCGACTCAAAGAAGTGTGTTTTACCGCAAGTTTCCTAAAAGCGAGGGGTGGAAACATACAAGGCATGTAATCAAGTAAAGGACCTAATCCGCAAGCATTCCCCTCTTTTCATTAAAAAACATCCCAATTTAATACAAGTCCATAGAGGATGAAAAACATGAAAGAGAGGATTACAAGTTTTAAATGCAGCTAAGGCCCGAAGGCTTACAAATAAAAAAAAGAGATAAGATGCCCGTAATCCCTCTCCTGTTTCTCTCTTCAGGAGGTATGTCAAGGAGGCCCCGGCAAGAGAAGTTTGCCGGGAATGGCAAAAGAGGCGCCTAGGTGAGCTACGGGTGCCAGAAGACACCAAGAGAACACGCCGGGAGCCGGCCAGGAGCTTGGCGGAGACAGAGGCGCCAGAAGCAGAGCTCGAAGACGAGGCGGCAGGACGTCAGCACGCTCTCGAGGGTACCTCGCCCTCGTACTCCGACTTGACGGCCTTGCCACCACCCTCTTCCTCTTCCGCAGCCTCCTCACGCCACCGCCCAAGGAGACGGCCCCGGAGTTCGAAGGCCGCGACCGGATGATGGGGTCGCCGGTGGCGCCATGAGGCGACGGCCGACGCTTAGTCGGACTCACCGTCGCCGCCGTCGTCGCTGCCGCTCTCCTCCTCGCCACTCTCGCCGAGGGGAGTTCGCTATCGGAGGAGCTGTCCACGCAGCATCTCGCCCGGTGCCGGAGTCCTCAAGACCTTGACGGCGAGAAGGTCGGCCTCCATTAACTTAAAATGGAGGGTAAACCCGCCCGCTCAAGCTGTGGATGCGGCGAACGCCTTCCACCCTCGATCGATTTACATCACGCCGGGGGCTGGGGATACGACACTAACTCGAGTGCCGCTGATCCCGCAGCCCCTCATGCGCAACTCCAACATCTCGGGCGGGTCCGGTTCCATCGCGCTCGCAAACGGGGCCGGAAGCCGGAGGCGGCGACGAGGTGCCCGGCGCAACTTGACGAAGAACTCCCAGGGGTCGTCCCCAGTGTGTACCGCCTCGAGGAGAGGAGCTGCCGGTGGGGACGGGGGTGGCGCACCGCCCCGGCCACCTCTTCCCGAAGCCCGACCACGCCCTCGACCTCGCCCACGACCTCGCCTCCCTCTTCCTCGTGGCCGGCTCCGCCACCACAGCGCGGGATAGGGAGAGGCGATCGCTGATGGCGACCCTCGCCGCCACCGACGGCGACCAGGTTCCCTCCTCCATGGCGATGGGAGGGAGAGTAGCAGAAGTTGAAGAAAGAGGAAGAGGTGGAAGTGCGGGATTTTTGCACTCCCCTTCCGCCCTTTTTAAAGGAGCAAGGTGGGGGCTCGGCCGCCCCGCTCAGCCAATCGGAGCACGGGGAGGGCAGAGGAACGGGGCCGACCCACCATCTCCGCCCGTGACGGCTCGGTTTCCCACCTTCGCCGCCCACGACCCCACACGCATGGGAGCCGCGTGGCGGGGAGGCGAAGCCGAGGCGACGGATGAAGTGACCTCGCCCTGCCCCATGATCACGGGATGGACGCTTGAAAATCACGCGACGCCACCCACGCCCCACGACGCCGCAATCGACGCGCGTGTGTGACGGAGAGCGCGGTGGGCGCGAGTCCGATTTTGTGTGGACTTAGGCCGCGCGTGTTCGAAAGATGTTTTGGGCCCGCCCAACAACGCCAAAGATCGTATGGCCCAGTTCGGGGCTCTGTCGGTGTATTAAAGTAGGGGTACCTTAGTACCTTAACTTGTGGCACGGCAGCCGCAGCACCAGCGGCAAGGCTTGCGGGCGCCCGCCAAGACTCTCCATCATTTCCTACTACGCCATTCAAGAACAAAGTATCAATCGAGAAAACAAAAGCCCCGCAAGAGGAGCTTGCCGAAGGACAACCGAGGCGCCCGGAAGACTTGCCGCGACGCTCGCGGTCCCGGCAAGGCCAGCGGCCGCAAGCTTGCCGGCACAACAAGAGAAGGGCCGCGGCAAGGCACTTTCCGCGGCAAGGCTGCCACCCAAAGTCCAGCGCACCGAGCGACGTGTCACCCCAGGGCCGTCCTAGGGGCACGTGGCGAGGCATTGCGCAGCCATGCGGAGCAAGGTGGCAAGCGGAGCTGATAGAGATGCCATCGTGGCAACCGGTGGCTCACCTAACGGTCGTTTCTTTGCATCGTTGGACCGGACGGGCATTAAATGCCCTTGTCTCTGGCGCCGAGTTAGGTAGGAGACACTGTTGGTCATCATTGTACCAACCTGCGTTTTACCTTTCTACCCCTCTTCCCACGCTGCCACCGTTGGCGCCTTCTGACTATAAAAGGAGGCCCATTCGCACGTAGAGGGGTTCGGTCCATTCGACACCCACAACACCACCATACGCCAAGCCTCGAGCAAGATCAAATACAAGCACAAAAGCAGCAGAGGGGTCTTATCTCCCGGAGAGCCCCAAGTTGGGTAAAATCGCCCGCTCTCCCCAAGCGCCCGACCTCGATCTGCTCACAGACACCCTCCGCTCCCTTGCCGGACTAGAAGGGGCCCCCATGCCCCATAGGTGTTCGTGGCCGCACAGAGTTCGCCGCCGACAATGCGGAACCTTGGCGGAATCAATCTAGGGCTCTAGCGGAGCTATTCTACCGGGGACACTTCCCTCCGGGAGGGGGAAATCATCACCAACATCATCACCAACGATCCTCTCATTGGGAGGGGGTCAATCTCCATCAACATCTTCACCAGCACCATCTCCTCTCAAAACCCTAGTTCATCTCTTGTATCCAATCTTGTATCAAAACCACAAATTGGTACCTGTGGGTTGCTAGTAGTGTTGATTACTCCTTGTAGTTGATGCTAATTGGTTTACTTGGTGGAAGATCATATGTTCAGATCCTTTATGCATATTATTACTCCTCTGATTATGAACATGAATATGCTTTGTGAGTAGTTATGTTTGTTCCTGAGGACATGGGTGAAGTCTTGCTATTAGTAGTCATGTGAATTTGGTATTCGTTCGATATTTTGATGAGATGTATGTTGTCTTTTCCTCTAGTGGTGTTATGTGAACGTCGACTACATGACACTTCACCATTATTTGGGCCTAGAGGAAGGCATGGTGAAGTAATAAGTAGATGATGGGTTGCTAGAGTGACAGAAGCTTAAACCCTAGTTTATGCGTTGCTTCGTTAGGGGTTGATATGGATCCATATGCTTAATGTTGTGGTTAGGTTTACCTTAATACCTTCTTTTGTAGTTGCGGATGCTTGCAATAGGGGTTAATCATAAGTGGGATGCTTGTCCAAGTTAGGGTAGTACCCAAGTACCAGTCCACCCACATATCAAATTATCAAAGTACCGAACGCGAATCTTATGAACGTGATGAAAACTAGCTTGATGATAATTCCCAATGTGTCCTCGGGAGCTCCTTCTTCATTATTAGAATTTGTCTAGGCTTATCCTTTGCTACATAAAGGATTGGGCCACCTTGCTGCACTTTATTTACTTAATTTACTTTTTGCTCATTACTATTTATCTTATCACAAAACTATCTATTACCTACAATTTCAGTGCTTGCAGAGAATACCTTGCTGAAAACCGCTTATCATTTCCTTCTGCTCCTCGTTGGGTTCGACACTCTTACTTATCGAAAGGACTACGATAGATCCCCTACACTTGTGGGTCATCAGAGTTCATTAAATAATTTGATTAGATGAACTTAATTATCATGAACTTAGTCTAAAATCTTTGCAATATGTCTTGTAGATCAAATGGCCCACACTAATGTTGCCCTCAACTTCAACGCTGCTCCTAGAGAAAACCAAGTCGAAAGACGATGGTAGCAACTATACGGACTAGGTCCTAACTTGAGGATCATCCTCATAGCTACCAAGAAAGCATATGTCCTAGATGCACCGCTAGGTGAAGCACCTGCTTTCCCAAAGAACTCAAGACGTTATGAACGCCGGCAATCAAGCAGAGTGATGATTACTCCCTGTTAAGTGCGGCATGCTTTACAGCTTAGAACCGGGCTCCAAAAGCGCTTTGAGCAGCACGGAGCATATGAGATGTTCCAAGAGCTGAAAATGGTTTTCCAAGCTCATGCCCGGTCGAGAGATATGAAGTCTCGACAAGTTCTACAGATTGTAAGATGGAGGAGAATGGTTCTATCGGAGCACATACTCAAAATATGCTGGTTGCACAACCGCTTGTCTCACCGGGAGTTAATCTCCGGATGACGCGTCATTGACAGAATCATCCGCCGCTCCCACCTAGCTACAAGAGCTTTGTGATGAACTACAATATGCGGGGATGGTGAAAACCATTCTGAAGTATTTTCAATGCTGAAATCAGCAGAGGTGGAGATCAAAAGGAACATCAAGTGTTGATGGTCAATAAAACCACTAGTTTCAAGAAAGGCAAGGGTAAGAAGAACTTCAAGAAGGACGGCAAGGAGTTGCCGCTACCGTAAGCCGCTTGCCGGAAGAGGCCAAAGCATGGACCCAAACCTGAAACTGAGTGCTTTTATTGCAAGGGAAGCGGACACTGGAAGCGGAACTGCCCCAAGTACTTAGCGGACAAGAAGGCTGGCAACACCAAAGGTATATGTGATATACATGTAATTGATGTGCACCTTACCAGTACTCGTAGTAGCTCCTGGGTATTTGATACCGGTGTGGTTGCTCATATTTGTTACTCAAAACAGGAGCTGCGGAATAAGCGGAGACTGGCGAAGGACAAGGTGAGGATGCGCATCGGGAATGGTTCCAAGGTCGATGTGATCGACGTCGGCACGCTACCTCTACATTTACCTACGGGATTAGTTTTAAACCTCAATAATTGTTATTTAGTGCCAGCTTTGAGCATGAACATTGTATCTGGATCTCGTTTAATATGAGATGGATACTCATTTAAATCCGAGAATAATGGTTGTTCCATTTATATGAGAGATATGTTTTATGGTCATGCCCCGCTGGTCAATGGTTTATTCTTAATGAATCTCGAACGTGATGTTACACATATTCATAGTGTGAATACCAAAAGATGTAAGGTTGATAACGATAGCCCACATACTTGTGGCACTGCCGCCTTGGTCACATTGGTGTCAAACGCATGAAGAAGCTCCATGCTGATGGACTTTTGGATTCTCTTGATTAAGAATCATTTGACACATGCGAACCATGCCTCATGGGCAAAATGACCAAGACTCCGTTCTCCGGAACAATGGAGCGAGCAACCTACTTATCGGAAATCATACATACTGATGTGTGCGGTCCAATGAGCGTTGAGGCTCGCGGAGGCTATCGTTATGTTCTCACTCTCACTGATGACTTAAGTAGATATGGGTATGTCTACTTGATGAAACACAAGTCTGAGACCTTTGAAAAGTTCAAGGAATTTCAGAATGAGGTATAGAATCAGCGTGACCGAAAAATAAAGTTCTTACGATCAGATCGTGGGGGGGGGGAATATTTAAGTCACGAATTTGGTACGCACTTAAGGAAATGTGGAATCATTTCACAACTCACGCCGCCTGGAACACCTCAGCATAACGGTGTGTCCGAACGTCGTAATCGCACTCTATTGGATATGGTGCGATCTATGATGTCACTCACCGATTTACTGCTATCATTTTGGGGATACGCTCTAGAGACAGCTACATTCACTTTAAATAGGGCACCGTCTAAATCCGTTGAGACGACACCATATGAATTATGGTTTGGGAAGAAACCTAAGCTGTCGTTTCTAAAAGTTTGGGGATGCGATGCTAATGTCAAGAAACTTCAACCTGAAAAGCTCGAACCCAAGTCGGAAAAATGCATCTTCATAGGATACCCTAAGGAAACCATTGGGTATACCTTCTACCTTAGATCCGTAGGCAAGATCTTTGTTGCCAAGAATGGTTCCTTTCTGGAGAAAGAGTTTCTCTCGACAGAAATAAGTGGGAGGAAAGTAGAACTCGATGAAGTACTGCCTCTTGAACCGGAAAGTAGCGCAGCTTAGGAAGATGTTCCTGTGGTGCCTGCACCGACTAGAGAGGAAGTTAATGATGATGATCAAGGTACTTCGGATCAAGTTGCTACTGAACTTCGAAGGTCCACAAGGACACATTCCACACCAGAATGGTATGGCAACCCTGTCCTAGAAATCATGTTGTTAGACAACGGTGAACCTTCGAACTATGAAGAAGCGATGGTGGGCCCAGATTCCAACAAATGGCTTGAAGCCATGCAGTCCGAGATAGGATCCATGTATGAAAACAAAGTATGGACTTTGACAGACTTGCCTGATGATCGGCAAGCGATAGAAAATAAATGGATCTTTAAAAAGAAGATGGACGCAGATGGTAATGCTACCATCTATAAAGCTCGACTTGTCGCTAAGGGTCATTGACAAGTTCAAGGGGTTGACTACGATGAGACCTTCTCACCCGTAGCGAAGTTTAAGTCTGTCCGAATCATGTTAGCAATTGCCGCATTCTACGATTATGAGATATGGCAAATGGACGTCAAAACGGCATTCCTTAACGGCTTCCTTAAGGAAGAATTGTATATGATGCAGCTGGAAGGTTTTGTCGATCCTAAGAATGCTAACAAGGTATGCAAGCTCCAAATACTCCATTTATGGGCTGGTGCAAGCATCTCGGAGTTGGAACATTCGCTTTGATGAAATGATCAAAGCGTTTGGGTTTATGCAGACTTATGGAGAAGCCTGCGTTTACAAGAAAGTGAGTGGGAGCTCTGTAGCATTTCTCATATTGTATGTAGATGACATACTTTTGATGGGAAATTATATAGAACTTTTGGACAGCATTAAGGCCTACTTGAATAAGTATTTTTCAATGAAGGGCCTTGGAGAAGCTGCTTACATATTAGGCATCAAGATCTATAGAGATAGATCGAGACGCCTCATAGGTCTTTCACAAAGCACATACCTTGATAATATATTGAAGAAGTTCAATATGGATCAGTCCAAGAAGGGGTTCTTGCCTGTGTTGCAAGTTGTGAAATTGAGCTCGGCTCAATGCCCGACCATGGCAGAAGATGGAGAAAAGATGAGTGTCATCCTGTATGCCTCGGCCATAGGGTCTATTATGTATGCCATGCTGTGTACCAGACCTGATGTAAACCTTGCCGTAAGTTTGGTGGGAAGATACCAAAGTAATCCCGGCATGGAACACTGGACAGCAGTCAAGACTATCCTTAAGTACCTGAAAAGGACTAAGGATATGTTTCTCGTTTATAGAGGTGACGAAGAGCTCGTCGTAAAGGGTTACGTTGATGCTAGCTTCGACACAGATCTGGATGACTCTAAGTCACAAACCGGATACGTGTATATTTTGAATGGTGGGGCAGTAAGCTGATGCAGTTGCAAGCAAAGCGTCGTGGAGGGATCTACATGTGAAGCGGAATACATGGCAGCCTCGGAGGCAGCACATGAAGCAATCTGGATGAAGGAGTTCATTACTGACCTAGGAGTTATTCCCAATGCGTCAGGGCCGATGACTCTCTTCTCAGGATAACATCGGGGCCATTGCCCTTGCCAAGGAGCCCAGGTTTTCACAAGGAGACCAGGCACATCAAGCGTCGCTTCAACTCCATTGGTGAAAATGTTCAAGATGGAGACATAGATATTTGCAAAGTGCATACGGATCCGAATGTCGCAGATCCGTTGACTAAACCTCTTCCGCGAGCAAAACATGACCAACACCAGAACTCTATGGGTGTTCGATTAATCACAATGTAACTAGGTTATTGACTCTAGTGCAAGTGGGAGACTGTTGGAAATATGCCCTAGAGGCAATAATAAAATGGTTATTATTATATTTCCTTGTTCATGATAATTGTCTATTGTTCATGCTATAATTATGTTATCCGAAATCGTAATACATGTGTGAATACATAGACCACAACATGTCCCTAGTGAGCCTCTAGTTGACTAGCTCGTTGATTAATGGATGGTTACGGTTTCCTGACCATGGACATTGGATGTCATTGATAACGGGATCACATCATTGGGAGAATGATGTGATGGACAAGACCCAATCCTAAGCATAGCACAAGATCGTGTAGTTCGTTTCCTAGAGCTTTTCTAATGTCAAGTATCATTTCCTTAGACCATGAGATCGTGTAACTCCCGGATATCGTAGGAGTGCTTTGGGTGTACCAAACGTCACAACGTAACTGGGTGGCTATAAAGGTATACTACAGGTATCTCCGAAAGTGTCTGTTGGGTTGACACGAATCGAGACTGGGATTTGTCACTCCGTATGACGGAGAGGTATCTCTGGGCCCTCTCGGTAATGCATCATCCTAATGAGCTCAATGTGACCAAGTGGTTGGTCACGGGATCATGCATTACAGTACGAGTAAAGTGACTTGCCGGTAATGAGATTGAACGAGGTATTGGGATACCGGCGATTGAATCTCGGGCAAGTAAAGTACCGATTGACAAAGGGAATTGTATACGGGATTACTTGAATCCTCGACATTGTGGTTCATTCGATGAGATCATCATGGAACATGTGGGAGCTGTTGGAAATATGCCCTAGAGGCTATAATAAATTAGTTATTATTATATTTCCTTGTTCATGATAATCGTTTATTATCCATGCTATAATTGTATTGATAGGAAACTCAGATACATGTGTGGATACATAGACAACACCATGTACCTAGTAAGCCTCTAGTTGACTAGCTCGTTGATCAATAGATGGTTATGGTTTCCTGACCATGGACATTGGATGTCATTGATAACGGGATCACATCATTAGGAGAATGATGTGATGGACAAGACCCAATCCTAAGCCTAGCACAAAGATCGTACTTCGTATGCTAAAGCTTTTCTAATGTCAAGTATCTTTTCCTTAGACCATGAGATTGTGCAACTCCCGGATACCGTAGGAATGCTTTGGGTGTACCAAACGTCACAACGTAACTGGGTGGCTATAAAGGTGCACTACAGGTATCTCCGAAAGTGTCTGTAGGGTTGGCACGAATCGAGACTGGGATTTGTCACTCCGTGTAAACGGAGAGGTATCTCTGGGCCCACTTGGTACGACATCATCAAAATGTGCACAATGTGACCAAGGGGTTGATCATGGGATGATGTGTTACGGAACGAGTAAAGAGACTTGTCGGTAACGAGATTGAACAAGGTATCGGTATACCGACAATCGAATCTCGGGCAAGTATAATACCGCTAGACAAAGGGAATTGTATACGGGATCGATTGAGTCCTTGACATCGTGGTTCATCCAATGAGATCGTCGTGGAACATGTGGGAGCCAACATGGGTATCCAGATCCCGCTGTTGGTTATTGACCAGAGAACATCGCGGTCATGTCTACATGTCTCCCGAACCCGTAGGGTCTACACACTTAAGGTTCGATGATGCTAGGGTTATAAAGGAAGTTTGTATGTGGTTACTGAATGTTGTTCGGAGTCCCGAATGAGATCCCGAACGTCACGAGGAGTTCCGGAATGGTCCGGAGGTAAAGATTTATATATGGGAAGTCCTATTTTGGCCACCGGAAAATGTTCGGATTTTTCGGTATTGTACCGGAAGGTTCTAGAAAGTTCCAGTGGGGCCCACCTGCATGGGGACCCACATGAACGTGGGTAGTGGGGTCAAGGCCCCACACCCCTGGTCAAGGCGCACCAAGATCCCCCTTAGAAGGAATAAGATCATATCCCAAAGGGATAAGATCGAGATCCCTAAAAAGGGGATAACAATCGATGGGAAGGAAATGATGGGATTTCTTTCCTCCCACCTTGCCAACGCCCCAATGGACTTGGAGGGCAAGAAACCAGCCCCTCCAACCCTATATATAGTGGGGAGGCGCATGGGAGCTACACTTCTCGGGCGCAGCCCTCCCTCTCCCAAGTACTCCTCCTCTCCCGCGGTGCTTGGCGGCCTGCGCAGATTGCCACGCCCTCCATCACCACCACGCCGTCGTCTGCTGCTGCTGGACGGAGTCTTCCCAACCTCTCCCTCTCACCTTGCTGGATCAAGGCATGGGAGACGCCACCGGCTGTACGTGTGTTGAACGCGGAGGTGTCGTCCGTTCGGCACTAGGATCTCCAGTGATTTGGATCACGATGAGTACGACTCCTTCAACCCCGTTCTCCTGAACGCTTCCGCTTAGCGATCTACAAGGGTATGTAGATGCACTCTCCTTCCCCTCGTTGCTAGTCTCTCCATAGATAGATCTTGGTGTTGCGTGAAAATTTTGAATTTCGCTCGCTCCCCAACAAAGGCATCATGAGGTAGGTCTATTGCGTAGATTCTTTGCACGAGTAGAACACAAAGTAGTTGTGGGCGTTGATTTTGTTCAATATGCTTGCCGTTACTGGTCCAATCTTGTTTCGACGGTATTGTGGGATGAAGCGGCCTGGACCGACCTTACACGCATTTCTTCGTGAGACAAGTTCCACCGATTGACATGCACTTGGTGCATAAGGTGGCTAGCGGTGCCGCTCTCCCACTTTAGTCGGAACGGATTCGATGAAAAGGGTCCTTATGAAGGGTAAATAGCAGTTGGCATATCACGTTGTGGTTTTGCGTAGGTAAGAAACGTTCTTGCTAGAAACCCATAGCAGCCACGTAAAACATGCAACAACAATTAGAGGACGCCTAACTTGTTTTTGCGGGGTATGCTATGTGATGTGATATGGCCAAGAAGAATGTGATGAATGATATGTGATGTATGAGATTGATCATGTTCTTGTAATAGGAATCACGACTTGCATGTCGATGAGTATGACAACCGGCAGGAGCCATAGGAGTTGTCTTTATTTATTGTATGACCTGCGTGTCATTTAACAACGCCATGTAATTACTTTACTTTATTGCTAACCGGTAGCCATAGTAGTAGAAGTAATAGTTGGCGAGACAACTTCATGGAGACACGATGATGGAGATCATGGTGTCATGCCGGTGAAGATGATGATAATGGAGCCCCGAAGATGGAGATCAAAAGGAGCAAAATGATATTGGCCATATCATGTCACTATTTGATTGCATGTGATGTTTATCATGTTTATGCATCTTGTTTACTTAGAACGACGGTAGTAAATAAGATGATCCCTTACAACAATTTCAAGAAGTGTTCTCCCTAACTGCGTACCTTTGTTGCTAAAGTTCGTCGTTTCGAAGCACCACGTGATGATCGGGTGTGATAGATCCTTACGTTCACATACAACGGGTGTAAGACAGTTTTACACATGCAAAACACTTAGGGTTAACTTGACGAGCCTAGCATGTACAGACATGGCCTCGGAACATAGAGGCCGAAAGGTCGAGCATGAGTCGTATGGAGGATACGATCAACATGAAGATGTTCACCGATGATGACTAGTCCGTCTCACGTGATGATCGGACACGGCCTAGTTGACTCGGATCATGTAATCACTTAGATGACTAGAGGGATGTCTATCTGAGTGGGAGTTCATAAGATGAACTTAATTATCCTGAACATAGTCAAAAGATCTTTGCAAATTATGTCGTAAGCTCGCGCTTTAGTTCCACTGTTTAGATATGTTCCTAGAGAAAATATAGTTGAAAGTTGATAGTAGCGATTATGCGGACAATAGAAAGCTTATGTCCTTAATGCACCGCTCAATGTGCTGAACCCCAAACGTCGTTTGTGGATGTTGCGAACATCGGACATACACGTTTTGATAACTACGTGATAGTTCAGTTAAACGGTTTAGAGTTGAGGCACCAAAGACGTTTTCGAAACGTCACGGAACATATGAGATGTTTTCGAGGGCTGAAATTGGGATTTCAGGCTCGTGCCCACGTCAAGAGGTATAAGACCTCCGACAATTTTCTTAGCCTGCAAACTAAGGGAGAAAAGCTCAATCGTTGAGCTTGTGCTCAGATTGTCTGAGTGCAACAATCACTTGAATCGAGTGGGAGTTGATCTTCCAGATGAGATAGTGATGTTTCTCCAAAATCATTGCCACCAAGCTGCTAGAGCTTCGTGATGAACTATAACATATCAGGGATAGATATGATGATCCTTGAGGTATTCGCGATGTTTGACACCGCGAAAGTAGAAATCAAGAAGGAGCATCAATTGTTGATGGTTGGTGAAACCACTAGTTTCAAGGAGGGCAAGGGCAAGAAGGGATACTTCATGAAACGGCAAATCAGCTGCTGCTCTAGTGAAGAAACCCAAGGTTGAACCCAAACCCAAGACTAAGTGCTTCGTAATAAGGGGAACAACCATCGAGCAGATTACCCTAGATACTTGGTAGATGAGAAGGTGGCAAGGTCGATAGAAGTATATTGGATATACATTATGTTAATGTGTACTTTACTAGTACTCCTAGTAGCACCAGGGTATTGGATACCGGTTCGGTTGCTAAGTGTTAGTAACTTGAAATAAAAGCTACGGAATAAACGAAGACTAGCTGAAGGTGAGCTGACGATAAGTGTTGGAAGTGTTTCCAAGGTTGATGTGATCAAACATCGCACGCTCCCTCTACCATCAAGATTAGTATTAAACCTGAATAGTTATTTGGTGTTTGCGTTGAGCATAGACATGATTAGATTATGTCTATCGCAATGCGGTTATTCATTTAAGGAGAATAATAGTTACTCTCTTTACTTGAATAATACCTTCAATGGTCTTGCACCTAAAGGAATGGTTTATTGAATCTCGATCGTAGTGATGCACATTTTCATGCCAAAAGATATAAGATAGTAATGATAGAACCACTTACTTGTGGCACTGCCATGTAAGTCATAATCGTATAAAACGCATGAAGAAGCTCCATGTTGATGGATCTTTGGACTCACTCGTTTTTGAAAAGTTTGAGATATGCGAACCATGTCTATTGGTGTATACGCATGAAGAAACTCCATTCAAGATGGATAGTTTGGACTCACTTGATTTTGAATCACTTGAGATATGCAAATCATACCACATGGGCAAGATGACTGAAAAGCCTCAGTTTCAGTAAGATGGAACAAGATAGCAACTTGTTGCAAGTAACACATTTTGATGTGTGTAGTCCAATGAGTGCTGAGGCATGCAGTGAACATCGTTATGTTCTTACTTCACAGATGATTCGAGTAGATGTTGAGTATATTTACTTGATGAAACACAAGTCTGAATTATTGAATGGTTCAAGTAATTTCAGAGTGAAGTTGAAGATCATTGTGACAAGAGGATAAAATGTCTATGATATGATCATAGAGATGAGTATCTGAGTTACGAGTTTGGCACACAATTAAGACATTGTGGAGATTGTTTCACAACCAATACCGCCTGGAACACCATACTGTGATGATGTGTCCGAACATCATAACTGCACCCTATTGGATATGGTGCATACCGTGATGTCTCTTATCGAATTACCACTATCGTTTAAGGGTTAGGCATTAGAGACAACCGCATTCACTTTAAGAAGGGCACCACGTAATTCCGTTGAGATGACACCGTATGAACTATGGTTTAGAGAAACCTAAGCTGTCATTTCTTAAAGGTTTGGGGCTGCGACGCTTATGTGAAAAAGTTTCAGGTTGATAAGCTCGAACCCAAAGCGGATAAAATGCATCTTCATAGGACACCTAAAACAGTTGGGTATACCTCCTAATTCAGATCCGAAAGCAATAGGGATTGTTTCTTGAATCGGGTCCTTTCTCGAGGAAAAGTTTGTCTCGAAAAGTTGAGTGGGAGGATGGTGGAGACTTAATGAGGTTATTGAACCATCACTTCAACCAGTGTGTAGCAGGGCATAGGAAGTTGTTCCTGTGGCACCTACACCAATTGAAGTAGAAGCTTATGATAGTGATCATGAAACTTCTGATCAAGTCACTACCGTACCTCATAGGGTGACAAGGATGCGTCTTTGCTTGAGTGGTACAAGAATCTTGTCTTGAAGGTCATGTTGCTAGACAACAATGAACCTACGAGCTATGGAGAAGCAATGGTGGGCCCAAATTCCGACAAATGGTTAGAAGCCATGAAATCCGAGATAGGATCCATGTATCAAAACAAAGCATGGACTTTGGTGGACTTGCCCGATGATCGGCAAGCCATTGAGATAAATGGATCTTTAAGAAGAATACGGGGCGTGGGCGGTGATGTCACCATCTATGAAGCTCGACTTGTGGCGAAGAGTTTTCACAAGTTCAAGGAGTTGACTACGATGAGATTTTCTCATCCGTAGCGATGCTTAAGTCCGTCGGAATCATGTTAGCATTAGCTGCATTTATGAAATCTGGCAAGATGGATGTCAAAACGAGTTTCCTTACCGGTCTTCGTAAGGAAAGGTTGTATGTGATACAATCGAAAGGTTTTGTCGATCCTAAGGATGCTAAAAGGTATGCTAGCTCCAATGATCCTTCTAAGGACCGGAGTAAGCATCTCGGAGTTGGAATATGCACTTTGATAAGATGATCAAAGATTTTGTTTATACAAAGTTTATGAGAAACTTGTATTTCCAAAGAAGTGAGTGGGAGCACTATAGAATTTCGATGAGTATATGTTGTTGACATATTGTTGATCGAAATGATGTAGAATTTCTGAAAGCATATAGGGTTATTTGAAAAATGTTTTCAAGTGAAAACCTGGTTTAAGCTACTTGAACATTGAGCATCAAGATCTATGAGGATAGATCAAAACCGCTTAATGGTACTTTCAAATGAGCATATACCTTGACATGATCTTGAAGGTGTTCAAGATGGATCGACCAAAGAAGGAGTTCTTGCACGAGATGTAAGGTATGAAGTCAAGACTTAAAGCTCGACCATGGCGAAAAAGAGAGAAAGGACGAAGGTCGCCCCTATGTTTCGACGTAGGCTCTATAGTATGCTATGTTGTGTACCGCACCGAAGTGTGCCTTGCCATGAGTCGATCTAGGGGTACAAGAATGATCCAGAATGGATCATTGGACAGCGGTCAAAATTGTCCTTGGAGTAAATAAGGACATGTTTCTCGATTATGGAGGTGATAAAGAGTTTGGCGTAAAGGGTTACGCCGATGCAAGCTTTAACACCTATCCGAATGACTCGAGTAGAAAACCGGATACGATAGTGGAGCAACCATTTGGAATAGCTCCAAGTGGAGCGTGGAAGCAGATTTACAATATGACCTAGAGATTTGCGAAGTACATACGGATCTGAATGTTGCGCACTGCTGACTAAAACCTCTCTTGCAAGCAAAACATGATCAAACCCCAGAACTCATTGAGTCTTAATCACATGATGATGTGAACTAGTTTAGTGACACTAGTAAACTCTTTGGATGTTGGTCACATGGCGATGTGACCTGTGAGTGTTAATCACATGGCGATGTGAACTAGATTATTGACTCTAGTGTAAGTGGGAGACTATTGGAAATATGCTAGAGGCAATAATAAATTAGTTATTATTATATTTCCTTGTTAATGATAATCGTTTATTATCCATGCTATAATTGTATTGATAGGAAACTCAGATACATGTGTGGATACATAGACAACACCATGTCCCTAGTAAGCCTCTAGTTGACTAGCTCGTTGATCAATAGATGGTTATGGTTTCCTAACCATGGACATTGGATGTCATTGATAACGGGATCACATCATTAGGAGAATGATGTGATGGACAAGACCCAATCCTAAGCCTAGCACAAAGATCGTACTTCGTATGCTAAAGCTTTTCTAATGTCAAGTATCTTTTCCTTAGACCATGAGATTGTGCAACTCCCGGATACCGTAGGAATGCTTTGGGTGTACCAAACGTCACAACGTAACTGGGTGGCTATAAAGGTGCACTACAGGTATCTCCGAAAGTGTCTGTTGGGTTGGCACGAATCGAGTCTGGGATTTGTCACTCCGTGTAAACGGAGAGGTATCTCTGGGCCCACTCGGTAGGACATCATCAAAATGTGCACAATGTGACCAAGGGGTTGATCACGCGATGATGTGTTACGGAACGAGTAAAGAGACTTGCCGGTAACGAGATTGAACAAGGTATCGGTATACCGACGATCGAATCTCGGGCAAGTATAATACCGCTAGACAAAGGGAATTGTATACGGGATCGATTGAGTCCTTGACATCGTGGTTCATCCGATGAGATCATCGTGGAACATGTGGGAGCCAACATGGGTATCCAGATCCCGCTGTTGGTTATTGACCGGAGAACGTCTCAGTCATGTCTACATGTCTCCCGAACCCGTAGGGTCTACACACTTAAGGTTCGATGATGCTAGGGTTATAAAGGAAGTTTGTATGTGGTTAATGAATATTGTTCAGAGTCCCGGATGAGATCCCGGACGTCACGAGGAGTTCTGGAATGGTCCGGAGGTAAAGATTTATATATGGGAAGTCCTATTTTGGCCACCAGAAAATGTTCGGGATTTTTCGGTATTGTACCGGGAAGGTTCTAGAAGGTTCCGGTGTGGGGCCCACCTGCATGGGGGACCCACATGAACGTGGGTAGTGGGGTCAAGGCCCCACACCCCTGGTCAAGGCGCACCAAGATCCCCCCTTAGAAGGAATAAGATCATATCCCAAAGGGATAAGATCGAGATCCCTAAAAAAGGGGGATAACAATCGGTGGGGAAGGAAATGATGGGATTTCTTTCCTCCCACCTTTGCCAACGCCCCAATGGACTTGGAGGGCAAGAAACCAGCCCCCTCCACCCCTATATATAGTGGGGAGGCGCATGGGAGCTACACGCTTCCCCTGGCGCAGCCCTCCCCTCTCCCAAGTACTCCTCCTCTCCCGCGGTGCTTGGCGAAGCCCTGCAGGATTGCCACGCTCCTCCATCAGCACCACGCCATCGTGCTACTGCTGGATGGAGTCTTCCCCAACCTCTCCCTCTCACCTTGCTGGGTCAAGGCATGGGAGACGTCACCGGGCTGTACGTGTGTTGAACGCGGAGGTGCCGTCCGTTCGGCACTAGGATCTCCAATGATTTGGATCACGATGAGTACGACTCCTTCAACCCCGTTCTCTTGAACGCTTCCGCTTAGCGATCTACAAGGGTATGTAGATGCACTCTCCTTCCCCTCATTGCTAGTCTCTCCATAGATAGATCTTGGTGTTGCATAGAAAATTATGAATTTCTGCTACATTCCCCAACAGGAGCCAACATGGGTATCCAGATCCCGCTGTTGATTATTGGCCGGAGAGCTGTCTCGGTCATGTCTGCGTGATTCCCGAACCCGTAGGGTCTACACACTTAAGGTTTGATGACGCTAGGGTTATTAGTAAGACTTGTATGTGATTACCTAATGTTGTTCGGAGTCTCGGATGAGATTCCGGACGTCACGAGGAGTTCCGGAATGGTCTGGAGGTGAAGATTTATATATGGGAAGTTATCATACGGTCATCGGAAAGGTTCGAGGGCATATCGGTATTGTACCGGGGCCACCGGAGAGGTTCCGAGGGTCCACCGGGAGGGGCCACCTCTCTCGGAGGGCCTCATAGGCCATGGGGGAAAGGGAACCAGCCCTTGGAGGGCTGGGCGCATCCCCCCCCCCTTGGGCCCATGCGCCTAGGGTTGGGGGGACCCTAGAGGTGGCGCCCCCCTTGCTTGGGGGCAAGCCCCTCCCCTTTGCCCCCCCCCCTCTAGATCTCATCTAGAGGGGGCCGGCCCCCTTCCCCTATAAATAGCGGGGCGAGGGAAGGGCTGCACACGACATCCAAGGCGCAGCCCCTCCCCTCCCCAGCACCTCTCCTCCTCTGATTAAGTGCTTGGCGAAGCCCTGTCAGAGTACGGCCACTCCATCACCACCACGCCGTCGTGCTGCTGTTGGAGCTCTCTTCCTCAACCTCTCCTTCCCCCTTGCTGGATCAAGAACGAGGAGAGGTCACCACTCTGTACGTGTGTTGAACGCGGAGATGCCGTCCGTTCGGCGCTAGGATCATCGGTGATTCGGATCACGACGAGTACGACTCCATTAACCCCGTTCTCTTGAATGCTTCCCCTCGCGATCTACAAGGGTATGTAGATGCACTCCTCTCTCTCATTGTTAGATGACTCCATAGATTGATCTTGGTGATGCGTAGAAAATTTTTATTTTCTGCAACGATCCCCAACAATATCATCATGATTTCGTCTACCTAGAACCTTATACATCTGAGAGAAATTACATCTCTAGATGATATCCTTTCTTTCACATCCACCTTGTCTTTCTTATGTTATTTCTTTGGTGTCTCCGTGAAAGTTTTTGTCTTGAGTGCGGGTCTTATCTCGTTGCATCTGGATGCACTCTTGTGTGGTGAAGATCTTTTTCCTCATGCTTGTCTTGATGAGGCCTTTGCCATCTTAATTGGTATCCCTCGTCTTGATGAGGCTTTCGTCTTCTATCCTCACCATGGGTTGTCACAATTGTTGGTTATTCATTTTGCATTTTTAATGTGCTTGTGAACCCTTTTGCTTGGTGTGTGTGTGGAGGACATGTCATGCACCTTGTATCTCCACTATCCAAGACTATGTTGATGCTTAATGCTCGTCCGTACATTAGTCTTCTAAAGTGCTTTGCCGTGACTCACACACATCATTTTGGTTGAGCCTACTCTTAAGTTGCCTCTTTTACATGTTGCTCAACCATTTGTTTGTTGCAAGTGCTAGGCTTTGTTTCCTACATGCTCACTTGCACTTGTTGTGAGTTTCTATTGATTTTTGGGGAGTGATGATCCTATTTTGTGCACTTGGTATCCTAATGCAAATATTGTAAGGAGTGCACAAATCATGGAGAGCTGCACTAGTGTCTTTAGAACACTCTGTTGCTCTCTTGCACTTGTCGTGAGGTTCTATTAATATTGGGGGAGTCACGATCCCACTTTGTGCTTGTTGTATCCAATTACAAAACTAAATTGTGCACAAATCATGGGGAGCCTATCTAGTTTCTCTAGAACACTCCTTTGCTCATATCATAATTTATTTCGTTCATGTGGCACGTAGGATCTTTGGTCTAGTTGGCTCAACTGATATCCGTTGATTGCTTGCTTCAATTGGTATCTTTTGATTGCTTGATTGCTTGTTTCTCTCTTTGTTATGTCCTTGTGGCATATCATTCTTTTGCAATCTTTGGGCCTCAATATAGTTTGTCTTCCTCCAAGTATTTACCATGGACATGTGTATTGCATTCCACTCTCTTGTTGAGAAATACACAATTTATGGAGGAACACTTTTTATATTGGCCTTCTAAGCTTTTCACCCATTTTGTCAATCGATGCCAATGGGGGAGGAGTTTCAGAGAGTTATGTTCCTAAGCATTTGCATCCCATTCTCATGCATCACTGGTTGCTGCATTGCATGGTGATGCATATTTGCATCCCATTCTCATGCATCATTGGTTGTTGCATTGCATGGTGATGCATAATTCCTTGTATAAAATCTTTTGAAAGTGATTTTCATCAATTACCAAAATGGGGGAGATTGAAAGAACATGCGGTGCCCCCATGTTTGGTTTTGGTAATTGATGGCAATTTCTATGGACTAATGGTTGCCTTGAGTTATTTTTGAAGGTTTTCTCCATAGGCTTTTCTTTAAGTCCATGTGTTGGTCCATAGGCTTTCAAATGGGGTACGGTTTATATTACTTAGGAATAATCGTTTGCATTACAACTGCCAAGGAGTGAGTCTGACACGGCATAACGTATTACGAGCCACGCTAGGGAGGATGAGATTTGACTAACTCTTATTTGATTTTATAAATATGTATGTAGAAAACCAAAATTATATTGTCTTCTATAGAACGTGTGATTTCACCTCCATCGACAAGAGTTAACTAATTATTGGTAGGTTTTATAAATACATGAACTGAAGAATATTTGCATAATTGCTTTTTTTAATGGATTTGAAAAGTGTAGACAGTTTTTTGATAGTGCACAAATTTGAAAAACTAGCGTGTACAAAAATATTCCTGACTTAAAAATGTTTACGAATTTGCAAAATATTCACGGAATAAAAATTTAATCTCGAACTACAAAAGTGTTCATAAATTATAAATAAATTAGTGAATTCATAAATTTTTGAAATATTTAAAAATATTCGCAAATTTAAAATGTTCATAAACATAAAAACCTTTGGTTTTTAAAATATATTTTAAAAATTCATGCTTTCAAAAAAAATGACAAACCAAATAAACGAGAAATAAAATAAACAGAAAAAACCGTAGGACCGAGGACGTTTGGCAAAACGCCAAATAGCAAATTCCGGTGTAGCATTCTCTAGTTGGGCTCGCTATGTCACCAACCCAGTGGTTTTTCTTAATTGTGACGACGTAATGAGAGTACTTCGGCGGAATATCCTATTTGACGCTCGTTGCGTCAAAATGTCGGGCAAACGCACAGCGAACCAGAGGCGAGCGATTTAAATGGGCCGGCCTGTTTAACACGTTTCACAGATCCCGGTTTTGGGAACCTTCTAGACTTTCCAAGCCGTTTTTTCCCGGTTTTGGAAACCTTCTAGAAGGTTTCCTGAACCGTTTTTCTCTTTTTTTTTTATTTTCTCTTCTCTTTATTCCTTTCTGTTTCTGTTTTAAAAAATTCTTTTAGTTCTCAAAAATGTTCAGGATTTTCAGAAAATGTTCTTGATATTTCGAAAATGATCTTAATTTCCAGAAAAATGTTCTTAATTTCCAGAAAATATTCTGAGATTTCAAAAAATGTTCTTCAAATTAGGAAACTGTTTCTGCTTTTTTCGGAAAAATGTTCTGGATTTTCAAAAAATGTTCTGGATTTTCAGAAAATGTTAGGTATTTTCAAAATGTGTTCCTCAAATTCGAAAAATGTTTTCGCCTTTTAGAAAAATTTGGTGTATGTGCAAAAAAATGTTCAAAGTTTTCAAAAAATTGTTCTGGATTTTCAAAAAATGTTCTTATTTTTCGAAATTTGTTCTCAAAATTCATACAATGTTTCGTATTTCCGAAAATTCTTCACGTTTATGAATTTGCTCAGGATTTTTTAAAAAGGTTCTCATTTTCAAAGTTTGTTCTCAAGATTCAAAAAATGTTCGTGCTTTTAAAGAATTGTTCATGCTTCCAAATTTGTTCAGGTTTTTTAAATGGTTCTCATTTTGAAAAAATTCTTCTTAAGATTCAAAAAAAATCCGTGCTTTAAAAATTTGTTCGTGGTCCCAAATTTGTTCAGAATTTTTCAAAACTATTCTTTGTTTTAAATATTGTTCTCAAAATTCAAAAAAAATCATGCTTTAAAAAATTGTTCGCATTTTCATATTTGTTCTCTGTTTTAACAAACGGTCATGTTTTCAAAAAAGATTGAGAAATTCAACGTTTTTTTGTTTGATTTTCAAAAGAGAAAAAAAGGAAATAAGCAGAAAAGAAAAAGGAGAAAAAAAGAAAAAAGAATGATACTATCTGTTTTTTTAGACAAGAAAACCAATTGGGCCGGCCCAATCGGGGCGAACCCCTGTGCGTGCCCCCGACTCCCTGCCGCAGAGAGCGGCCGGTAGGAGCTCCCTACTTCGGCGCCTTGTGTAAGTTGGTGCTGCTGACACTCTCACTCAAAGCGTAGCGGCCAGGCCCAGCAATAATGAAGTTGGTCCCTCATTCCACTCACTCGCTCGTATTGTCTAAAAAAACTTGCTCGCTCGTTCTAGCCGCTCCCTCGAGAGATCTCGCCAGTTGACTCGTTAGCGGGTGACTGTTGACGTTTGGAAAAAGTTCATAAATCTTCAGAAAACATAAATTCGTAAGAGTTCAACAATGAAAAAAAACACTAATTATAAAAAGGTTCATGAATTTGAAAACATTCATGCAAAAATGAAAAAATGATATGAATTTTAAAACAGGATCACACATTCGAAGAAAACACGGTTTCAAAACAAGTTCAGAAAATCAAAAGGTTCACGAGTTCAAAAAACAATTTGTGGGATAAAAAAGTTCATGGATTTGAAAAAGTTCACGGGTCAAAAAATTCGCAGATTTGAAAAATTTGTGAACTCAAACATTTCACGAGTTCAGAAAAGTTTTGGATATTAAAAAGCATGAGCTTGAGAAAGGCCACGGATTAAAAATATACAAAAAAGGAACAAAGTTCACAATTTTAAGAAAAAGTTCATGATTTCAAAGAAATGCTCAAGATCCGAAAATGTTTGTGAATTTAAAAAAAGTTCATGGCTTCAAAGAATGTTAACGAATTTGAAAAAGTTCATGAACTATAAAAATGTTTACGAATTTCGATAAAGTTCGTAAATTTTAAAAAATCATGAATTAAAAAAGTTCATGAATTCAAAAACTGTTTGTGATTTACGAAAAAGTAGACAAAAAGGGGGTAAGGAAAAATGATAAGTAAAACTAAATTTAAAAGCAAATAAATATTAAAAGAAAAACCAGCCGTACAAAAAAATAAACCGAGATGGGAAGCCACTAGAAGCTTCCTAAAAGCAAAAAAACGTCATGAAAATCTGGCACGCGCTTCGAAAAACCTAGCGTTGTGTGAATCACAGAAAGAAATTGTTCATGGGCCAAGCCCAAGAGCGAGAGGGGTGTGCGCCACTTTGCAAGTTGGCCTATAACTAAACCCGGGCATGGGCAGGCCGGCCCGACGACCCGGCCTGAGCCCGGCCCGAAAAACCCGGGCCAGGCTAGGCCGGGCTTGATATTCGGGTCGGGCTCGGGCTTTGTTTTGCAGCCCAAAAGATAGTTCGGGCCGGGCTCGGGCTTTATTTTTTCAGATTTCGGGCGAGCTTTGGGCCTTGGCTTACTTACGCAGCGCATTAAAAAACAGCATTCGGTCGGGCTTTGGGCTTGGCTTGATTTGGACCGGCTCGGGCTTGAAAATATGGAGTATTTCGGGCTTCGGGCCGGGCTCGGGCTTGAGAAATGAAGGTCGGGCTTTTACAAGCCCGGCCCGAAACCCGGCCCGGCCCGACGTTTGCCCAGGTTTACCTATAACTATCACTAAGGGCATTGAATAGGATTTGGGGTAATATGAGTTTGCCAATCGTTGCATAAAGTGAGTCATCCACCAATGTTTTCCCTCTAGCTAGGGTTTCCTGTTTTCTCCCGAGGCGATCACGCCGCCGTCGAGATCTTGTCTTCCCTACCGTCGATCATCGCCCTGCCGCCCCCGAAGCAATCCGGGTATAGAAGGGTGCGACGGCTTCTAGGGTTCCACACCAACAACCCGTTTGATTTCTTGCGGGTTAGTGCTCTAGATGGCATCTGATGGAGCTTCGGGATCCTATGGACTCAGCAATGTGGAGAAGATGATGGAGGAACTGAGCTTGTGCGAGGAGGACCTGGATGACATCGTTTACGACAAGAAGGATGCACCAAAGAAGGGCACTAGATGGACGGTGCTGGCCAAAGTCAACACCAACAAAACCTACAGCCAAACTTGGTTTTTCAGGAACATGCATTCGGCCTGGGACGCAGCCCAGGAGGTGAAGTTCAAACCCTTGGAAGACAATTTGTATATTGTCAAGTTTTCGTGCTTAGGAGATTGGGAGAGAGCATGGAGGAAGGTCCTTGGGATTTTAGAGAGGATGCAATGATGCTGGCACCATATGATGGTATTATGAAACCCTCAACGATCAAATTGGAGACAATTGACATATGGATTCAGATCCATGATGTGCCAGACTTGTACGCCCATCTCGTTGGTCCATTAGCTGCAAAGGTGGGGGAGGTCCTGCTTGTTGAAACTAGCTCGGCTGATTTCCAAGGAAATTTTTATAGGGTCTGGATTCGGTTAAACGTCCTCAAACCCTTGAAGAATGATGTTTCCATGATTGGAGATGGCAAGAGACGGATTGATAAGATCAAATATTAACGGCTCCCTGATTGGTGCGTCGTGTGTGGCATGTTAGGTCATCCGTTTAAGGAGCATGGCATTGGAATACATCCGCCATCTGCGCTGGTCTTCCAGGATCTCCGTGCAAACTGGTTCATGCGTTCGGGAAGAGGACCTGGTGAAGGCCGAGCCCGAAGTGGGCGCAGAAGGGGAGGCAGAGGAGGCCGTATTGTTGGGGAACGTAGTAATTTCAAAAAATTTCCTACGCACACGCAAGATCATGGTGATGCATAGCAACGAGAGGGGAGAGTGTTGTCTACGTACCCTCGTAGACCGAAGCGGAAGCGTTGACGCAACGTAGAGGAAGTAGTCGACGCCTTCCGGTCCAACCGATCCGAGCACCGCATTCGGCACCTCCGAGTTCTTGACACACGTACAGCTCGATGACGCACCCCGAACTCCGATCCAGCAGAGGTACGGGGAGGAGTTTTGTCAGCATGACGGCGCGGTGACTACCTTCATGTTCAACTGTCGCAGGGCTTCGCCTAAGCACCGCTACAATATGACCGAGGTGTAATATCGTGGAGGGGGGCACCGCACACGGCTAAGGAACGATCACGATGATCAACTTGTGTGTCCATGGGGTGCCCCTGCTCCCGTATATAAAGGAGTGGAGGAGGGGAGGGCCGGCCCTCTACTATGGCGCGCCCTAGGGAGTCCTACTCCCACCGGGAGTAGGATTCCCCCTTTCCTAGTCCAACTAGGATCCCTTCCATGTATTAGGAGTAGGAGACTAGGAAGGGAAGAGAGAAGGAAGGAAGGAGGGGTGCGGCCCTTCCCTAGTCCAATTCGGACTAGGCCATGGGGCGCGTGGCCTGCCCTAGGCAGCCCCTCTTTCCCGCAGGAACAATAAGGCCCAATACTTCTCCCGGCGAATTCCGTAACTCTCCAGACTCAAAAATACCGAATCACTCGGAACCTTTCCAACTCCGAATATAGTCGTCCAATATATCGATCTTTACGCCTCGACCATTTCGAGACTCCTCGTCATGTCCCCGATCTCATCCGGACTCCGAACTCCTTCGGTACATCAAAACTCATAAACTCATAATATAACATCATCGAAACCTTAAGCGTGCGGACCCTACGGTTCGAGAACAATGTAGACATGACCGAGACACGCCTCCGGTCAATAACCAATAGCGGACCTGGATGCCCATATTGGTTCCTACATATTCTACGAAGATCTTTATCGGTCGACCGCATAACAACATACGTTGTTCCCTTTGTCATCGGTATGTTACTTGCCCGAGATTCGATCGTCGGTATCCAATACCTAGTTCAATCTCGTTACGCAAGTCTCTTTACTCGTTCCGTAATACATCATCTCGCAACTAACTCATTAGTTGCAATGCTTGCAAGGCTTAAGTGATGTGCATTACCGAGAGGGCCCAGAGATACCTCTCCGACATTCGGAGTGACAAATCCTAATCTCAAATACGCCAACCCAACAAGTACCTTTGGAGACACCAGAGAGCACCTTTATAATCACCCGATTCGCCAGACGCTTGGTAGCACACAAAGTGTTCCTCCGGTAAACGGGAGTTGCATAATCTCATAGTCATAGGAACATGTATAAGTCATGAAGAAAGCAATAGCAACATACTAAACGATCGGGTGCTAAGCTAACTGAATGGGTCATGTCAATCAGATCATTCAACTAATGGTGTGATCCCGTTAATCATATAACAACTCTTTGTCCATGGTTAGGAAACATAACCATCTTTGATTAACAAGCTAGTCAAGTAGAGGCATACTAGTGACACTCTGTTTGTCTATATATTCACACATGTATTATGTTTCCGGTTAATACAATTCTAGCATGAATAATAAACATTTATCATGATATAAGGAAATAAATAATAACTTTATTATTGCCTCTAGGGCATATTTCCTTCAGTCTACCACTTGCACTAGAGTCAATAATCTAGATCACATCACCTTGTGATTCACATCGATAGTTCACATCATCATGTGATTAACACCCATAGTTCACATCGCCATGTGACCAACATCGAAAGGGTTTACTAGATTCAGTAATCTAGTTCACATCGCTATGTGATTAACACCCATAGAGTACTTAGGTGTGATCATGTTTTGCTTGTGAGAGAATCTTAGTCAACGGGTCTTTCACATTCAGATCCGTTATGTATTTTGCAATTTTTATGTCTAAATGCTCGCACGGAGCTACTCTAGCTAATTGCTCCCACTTTCAATATGTATCTAGATCGAGACTTAGAGTCATCCAGATCGGTGTCAAAACTTGCATCGACGTAACCCTTTACGATGAACCTTTTGTCACTTCCATAATCGAGAAACATGTCCTTATTCCACTAAGGATAATTTTGACCGCTGTCCATGATCTACTCCTAGATCACTATTGTACTCCTTGCCAAACTCAGCAGGGTATACAATAGATCTGGTACACAACATGGCATACTTTATAGAACCTATGGCCAAGGCATAGGGAATGACTTTCATTCTCTTTCAATCTTCTGCCGTGGTCGGGTTTTGAGTCTTACTCAATTTCACACCTTGTAACACAGCAAGAACTCTTTCTTTGACTGCTCCATTTTGAACTACTTCAAATCTTGTCAAGGTATGTACTCATTGAAAAAACTTATCAAGCGCCTTGATCTATCTCTATAGATCTTAATGCTCAATATGTAAGCAGCTTCACCGAGGTTTTCTTTGAAAAACTCCTTTAAACACTCCTTTATGCTTTGCGAATAATTCTACATTATTTCCAATCTACAATATGTCATTCACATATACTTATCGTAAATGTTGTAGTGCTCCCACTCACTTTCTAGTAAATACAGCTTCACCGCAAGTCTCAGATAAACTATATGCTTTGATCAACTTATCAAAGCGTATATTCCAACTCCGAGATGCTTGCACCAGTCCATAGATGCACATTTTGTTAACACCTTTAGGATCGACAAAACCTCTTGGTTGCATCACATACAACTCTTCTTTAATAACTCCACTAAGGAATGCAGTTTTGTTTATCCATTTGCCAGATTTCATAAAATGCGGCAATTGCTAACATGATTCGGACAGACTTTTAAGCATCGATACGAGTGAGAAAATCTCATTGTATTCAACATCTTGAACTTTGTCAAAACCTTTTTCGACAAGTCTAGCTTTGTAGATAGTAACACTACTATCGCGTCCGCCTTCCTCTTGAAGATCCATTTATTTTCTATGGCTTGCCGATCATCGGCAACTCCACCAAAGTCCACACTTTGTTCTCATATATGGATCTCATCTCAGATTTCATGGCCTCAAGCCATTTCGCGAATCTGGGCTCATCATCGCTTCCTCATAGTTCAAGGTTCATCATGGTCTAGTTACATGATTTCCGAACAGGATTACCGTACCACTCAGTGCGGATCTCACTCTGGTTTACCTACGAGATTCGGTAGTAACTTGATCTGAAGTTACATGATCATCATCATTAGCTTCCTCACTAATTGGTGTAGTAGTCACAGAATAGATTTCGTGATGAACTACTTTCCAATAAGGAGAAGGTACAATTACCTCATCAAGTTCTACTTTCCTCCCACTCACTTCTTTCGAGAGAAACTCCTTCTCTAGAAAGGATCCATTTATTAGCAACGAATATTTTGCCTTTGGATCTGTGATAGAAGGTGTACCCAACAATTTCCTTTGGGTATTCTATGAAGACGCATTCTCCGATTTGGGTTTGAGCTTATCAGATGAAACTTTTTCACATAAGCATCGCAGCCCCAAACTTTAAGAAACGACAACTTTGGTTTCTTGCTAAACCACAGTTCATATAGTGTCGCCTCAACGGATTTAGATGGTGCCCTATTTAACGTGAATGCAGCTGTCTCTAATGCATGATCCCAAAACGATATTGGTAAATCGGTAAGAAACATCATAGATTGTACCATATCCAATAAAGTACGGTTATGACGTTCGGACACACCATTATGATGTGGTGTTCGGTGGCATGAATTTGTGAAACTATTCCACATTGTTTTAATTGAAGACCAAACTCAGAACTCAAATATTTGTCTCCGCGATCGATCGTAGAAACCTTATTTTCTTGTCACGATGATTTTTCCACTTCACTCTGAAATTCTTTGAACCTTTCAACTATTTCGCACTTATGTTTCATCAAGTAGATATACCCATATCTGCTCAAATCATCTGTGAAGGTCGAAAATAACGATACCCGCCATGAGCCTTAACACTCATTGGATCGCATACATCAAGATGTATTATTTCCAATAAGTCATTGCTCGCTCCATTGTTCAAGAACGGAGTCTTAGTCATCTTGCCCATGAGGCATGGTTCGCAAGCATCAAGTGATTCCAAAATCCCATCAAGATGGAGTTTCTTCATGCGCTTTACACCAATATGACCTAAACGGCATTACCACAAATAAGTTGCACTATCATTATTAACTTTGCATCTTTTGGTTTCAATATTATGAATATGTATATCACTACGATCGAGATCCAATGAACCATTTTCATTGGGTGTGTAACAATATAAGGTTTTATTCATGTAAATGAATAACAGTTTATTCTCTTACTTAAATGAATAACCGTATTGCAAAAAACACGATCAAATCATATTCATGCTCAACGCAAACACCAAATAACATTTATTTAGGTTCAACACTAATCCCGAAAGTATAGGGAGTGTGCTATGATGATCATATCAATCTTGAAACTACTTTCAACACACATCGTCACTTCACCCTTAACTAGTTTACATTTATTCGCAGCTCCGCTTGAGTTACTACTCTTAGCAACTGAACCAGTACCAAATACCGAGGGGTTGCTATAAACACTAGTAAAGTACACATCAATAACATGTATATCAAATATACCTTTGTTTACTTTGCCATCCTTCTTATCCGCCAAATACTTGGGGTAGTTCTGCTTCGAAAGGACCAGTCCCTTTGCGGTAGAAGCACTTAGTCTCGTGCTTAGGTCCAGACTTGGGCTTCTTCACTTGAGCAACAACTTGCTTGCCGTTCTTCTTGAAGTTCCCTTCTATCCTTTGCTCTTTTCTTGAAACTAATGGTCTTGTTAACCATCAACACTTGATGTTCTTTCTTGATTTCTACCTTCAACGATTTCATCATTATGAAAAACTCGGAATCATTTTCATCATCCCTTGCATACTATAGTTCATCATGAAGTTCTACTAACTTGGTGATGGTAACTAGAGAATTTCATCAATCACTATCTTATCTCGAAGATTAACTCCCACTTGATTCAAGCGATTGAAGTACCCGGACAATCTGAGCACATGCTCACTAGTTGAGCGATTCTCCTCCATCTTTTAGCTATAGAACTTGTTGAAGACTTCATATCTCTCAACTCGGGTATTTGCTTGAAATATTAACTTCAATTCTTGGAACATCTCATATGGTCCATGATGTTCAAAACATCTTTGAAGTCCCGATTCTAAGCCATAAAGCATGGTGCACAAAACTATCAAGTAGTCATCATATTTGAGCTAGCCAAACATTCATAATGTCTGCATCTGCTCCTGCAATAGGTCTGTCACCTAGCGGTGCATTAAGGACATAATTTTTCACGGCAGCAATGAGGATAAACCTCGGATCATGGATCCAATCCACATCATTGCTACTAACATTTTTCAACACAATTTTCTAGGAACATATCAAAATAAACATATGAAAGCAACAACGCAAGCTATTGATCTTACAACATAATTTGCAAAATACTACCAGGACTAAGTTCATGATAAATTTAAGTTCAATTAATCATATTACTTAAGAACTCCCACTTAGATAGACATCTCTAGTCATCTAAGTGACCACGTGATCCAAATCAACTAAACCATAACCGATCATCACGTGAGATGGAGTAGTTTTCAATGGTGAACATCTTATGTTGATCATATCTACTATATGATTCAAGCTCGAACTTTCGGTCTCCGTGTTCGAGGCCATATCTGCATATGCTAGGCTCGTCAAGTTTAACTTTGAGTATTCGCATGTGCAAAACTGGCTTGCACCCGTTGTAGATGGACGAGAGCTTATCACACCCGATCATCACGTGGTGTGCAGGCACGACGAACTTTGGCAACGGTGCATACTCAGGGAGAACACTTCTTGATAATTAGTGAGAGATCATCTTAAAATGCTACCGTCAATCAAAGCAAGAATAAGATGTATAATAGATAAACATCATATGCAATCAAAATATGTGACATGATATGGCCATGATCATCTTGCGCCTTTGATCTCCATCTCCAAAGTATCTGCCATGATCTCTATCGTCACCGCACGACACCATGATCTTCATCATCTTGATCTATATCAATGTGTCATCACATGGTTGTCTCACCAACTATTGCTCTTACAACTATTGCTATCGTATAGCGATAAAGTAAAGCAATTATTTGGCACTTGCATCTTATGCAACAAAGAGACATCCATAGGGCTTCTGCCAGTTGTCGATAACTTCAACAAAAACATGATCATCTCATAAAACAACTTATATCTTATCACGTCTTGACCATATCACATCACAACATGCCCTGCAAAAACAAGTTAGACGTCCTCTACTTTGTTGTTGCAAGTTTTACGTGGCTACTACGGGCTTAAGCAAGAACCAATCTCACCTACGCATCAAAACCACAACGATAGTTTGTCAAGTTGGTGTTGTTTTAACCTTCGCAAGGACCGGGCATAGCCACACTAGGTTCAACTAAAGTTGGAGAAACTGACACCCGCTAGTCACCTGTGTGCAAAGCACGACGGTAAAACCAGTCTCGCGTAAGCGTACGCGTAATGTCGGTCCGGGCGGCTTCATCCAACAATACCACCGAACCAAAGTATGACATGTTTGGTAAGCAAGATGACTTATATCGCCCACAACTCACTTGTGTTCTACTCGTGCATATAACATCAAACCATAAAACCTGGCTCGATACCACTATTGGGGAACGTAGTAATTTCAAAAATTTCCTCGCACACGCAAGATCATGGTGATGCATAGCAACGAGAGGGGAGAGTGTTGTCTCGTACGCTCGTGAGACCGAAGCGAAGCGTTGACGCAACGTAGAGGAAGTAGTCGTCGCCTTCCGGTCCAACCGATCCAAGCACCGCATTCGCACCTCCGAGTTCTTGACACATGTACAGCTCGATGACGCACCCTGAACTCCGATCCAGCAGAGGTACGGGGAGGAGTTTTGTCAGCACGACGGCGCGGTGACTATCTTGATGTTCAACTATCGCAGGGCTTCGCCTAAGCACCGCTACAATATGACCGAGGTGTAATATCGTGGAGGGGGGCACCGCACATGGCTAAGGAACGATCACGATGATCAACTTGTGTGTCCATGGGTGCCCCTGCCCCGATATAAAGGAGTGGAGGAGGGAGGGCCGCCCTCTACTATGGCGCGCCTAGGGAGTCCTACTCCCACCGAGTAGGATTCCCCTTCCTAGTCCAACTAGAAGCCCTTCCATGTATTAGGAGTAGGAGACTAGGAAGGGAAGAGAGAAGGAAGGAAGGAGGGGTGCGGCCCTCCCCTAGTCCAATTCGGACTAGGCCATGGGGCGCGCTGCCTGCCCTAGGCAGCCCCTCTCTTTCCCAGGGCCCAATAAGGCCCAATACTTCTCCCAGCGAATTCCCGTAACTCTCGGACTCAAAAATACCCAATCACTCGGAACCTTTCCAACTCCGAATATAGTCGTCCAATATATCGATCTTTACGTCTCGACCATTTCGAGACTCCTCGTCATGTCCCCGATCTCATCCGGACTCGAACTCCTTCGGTACATCAAAACTCATAAACTCATAATATAAGCATCGCCGAAACCTTAAGCGTGCGGACCCTACGATTCGAGAACAATGTAGACATGACCGAGACACGTCTCCGGTCAATAACCAATAGCGGGACCTGGATGCCCATATTGGTTCCTACATATTCTACAAAGATCTTTAACGGTCAGACCGCATAACAACATACGTTGTTCCTTTGTCATCTCAGATGTTACTTGCCCGAGATTCGATCGTCGGTATCCAATACCTAGTTCAATCTCGCTACCGACAAGTCTCTTTACTCGTTCCGTAATACATCATCTCGCAACTAACTCATTAGTTGCAATGCTTGCAAGGCTTAAGTGATGTGCATTACCGAGAGGGCCCAGAGATACCTCTTCGACATTCGGAGTGACAAATCCTAATCTCAAATACGCCAACCCAACAAGTACCTTTGGAGACACCTGAGAGCACCTTTATAATCACCCAGTTACATTGTGACGTTTGGTAGCACACAAAGTGTTCCTCCGGTAAACGGGAGTTGCATAATCTCATAGTCATAGGAATATGTATAAGTCATGAAGAAAGCAATAGCAACATACTAAACGATCGGGTGCTAAGCTAACTGAATGGGTTATGTCAATCAGATCATTCAACTAATGATGTGATCCCGTTAATCAAATAACAACTCTTTGTCCATGGTTAGGAAACATAACCATCTTTGATTAACAAGCTAGTCAAGTAGAGGCATACTAGTGACACTCTGTTTGTCTATATATTCACACATGTATTATGTTTCCGGTTAATACAATTCTAGCATGAATAATAAACATTTATCATGATATAAGGAAATAAATAATAACTTTATTATTGCCTCTAGGGCATATTTCCTTCACGTATAGGGGGACGATCTGAAGGGATGGAGAATTTCAGCTCGCAAAGGATGCGAGAAGTGCGTAAGGAAAATCTGGGGGACCTGGTTGTTGCAAGCAATGACGTCGATATGGAAGAACAAAGCACGAAGAGGATGGAGGACAAGAGTCAGAGAGGGTTCTGCGGATGTCTGAAACTGAGAAGAATGCAACCACAAGCAACAACCAGTTAGCTATTGTTCCAGCAGGCAGCACACTGGGAGTCCCTTGCCACAGAGAGAAACAAAGAGGAGCAATACCTATGAGGAAAGTAAAGAGGGATCTACATCTGCTGTAAAAAAACTTGGCGGGCTCCTTCGAGGTGCGCCGCCGGGCCCAATGAGTATGTTATGTTGGAACTGCCATGGAGCGGGCAAACTCGCGGCAGTTCGAGAGCTTCACGAATTCACGAGGAGGTTTACCCCTACCTTGTTGTGCATTGTCGAAACACAAATTAGTGGAACACATGTAGAAGCTTTTGCGAGTACCTTAGGCTATGATCATTCGTATGTTGTAGATAGACAAGGAAGAAGTGGTGGAATTGGTATTTTTTGGAATAATTCAGCTAATGTTCAGATCTTGGGTGACTCAGTGTACCACATAGATGCAAAGATTCAGGAATCGGGGTAGGACCCTTAGAGGATAACTTGTATGTATGGTGAGGCTCAAACTCACTTGAGGAACCAGACATGGGACCTGATGAAAGGATTGACAAGTCTAAATGATTTACCGTGGTTGTGTATCGGGGATTTCAACGAGATTTTACATCAAGATGAACACCAAAGAGTTGGTAATCAGAGCAATGCTCATATCCAGGCATTTCGAGACACGGTTGATGTATGCATGTTGCTAGATTTGGGATATCAAGGCCGTTTTTGGACGTTTGAAAAGAAAGTTTTGGGAGGGTCATACACGCGAGTTCGTCTGGACAGCGCGCTGGCGTCGCCTAGTTCAAGTTCCATGTTCCCCGCCGCATCGCTGAGCCATTTATCTGCAGTAACATCTGACCACGGGCCAATCCTGCTCCAACTTGTTCCCCACAGGAGGATAGGGCTGGCCCGAGGAGCTTTCGCTATGAAGTAATGTGGGAATCTCATGAGGATTGTCAGCAGTCTATTTCATCACGGTGGCAATCGGTTGCTCCGGGATATGGTGTGGGTGATTTCAGGGACAAGCTTCTGAGAATATCTAAAGAAATAATGACGTGGAGCAGGGATTCTTTTGGCAGTGTAAGAAAGGAGATAAAGGAACTGACGGCACAGCTTCAACGGCTGCAGAATGAGCCGTCGGGGACTGGACCTGTACATTTGGAGATCAAGATTAGTGATAGATTAGTAGAACTATACCACAGGGAGGAGATCACGTGGCGCCAACGGTCCAGAATCCAATGGTTATCTGAAGGGGACAAAAACACCAAATTCTTTCACATGCGGGCGAGTATGAGAAGGAAAAACATGATCAAGGCGCTGTATAATTAACTTGGTATATTTACTGAGGACCCGGCAACCTTGGTGAAAGGATCGATATGGTTGACTAGAGGGGGGGGTGAATAGGCAACTAACAATTTTTAAGCTTTTCTTTACCAAATTAAACTTTGCAACAAATAGGTTGTCTAGATATGCAACTAAGTGAGCAACCTATATGATGCAATAACAACTAGCACGCAAGCAAGCAAGAGATGAAACAATAAGTAAGCTTGCGAAAGTAAAGGCACGAAATAACCAAGAGTGGAGACGGTGAAGACGAGGGTGTGTTACCGAGTTCCTTCCTTTTGAGGGGAATTACGTCTCCGTTAGAGCGTGTGGAGGCACAATGCTCCCAAGAAGCCACTAGGGCCATCAGATTCTCCTCACGCCTCACACGATGCGAGATGCCGTGATTCCACTATTGGTGCCCTTGAAGGCGGCGATCAACCTTTACAAGCAAGGTTGGGGCAATCTCCACAACAATCGGAGGCTCCCAACAACAACACCACCACGAAGCTTCACCACAATGGAGTATGGCTTCGAGGTGACTCAACCGCCTAGGGTGCTCAACACCCAAGAGTAACAAGATCCGCAAGGGATAAGTGGGGAATCAAATATCCTTTGGTGGAAGTGTAGATCGGGCCCTTGTCACCCAATCCCGAGCAAATCAACAAGTTTGATTGGCTAGGGAGAGATCGAGCGAAAATGGAGCTTAGAGCAACAATGGAGCTTAGCGGTGGAAGAGGTAGTCGACTAGAGGTAGAAGACATCCCTTATATAGTCGGGAAAAGATCCAACCGTTATCCACTAGTTCTGCCATGACTCACGGTACTACCGCTCAAGGGAGCGGTACTACCGCGACACCGCATGTATTACTACGGCGTGACCACGGTACTACCGTGGCAGCTGCACAGCCGGAACAAGCTCGAGGAAAAGCAAGACTACCACCGCGCGGTATTACGCTCCCCTTGCGGTACTACCGCAAGGCAGAGAGTCACGGCAGGAAGTGCGCGACGAAATAAATTTCATCCGCGCCTACTTCCGCAGGCTAGGGTGGTGCAAAACCCGACGCGGTACTACCGCTTTGCAAGGCACGGTACTACCGTGGTAGGCACGGATGTAAAAAATTACATCCGCGCCTACTACCGCGACGCAGCGGTACTAGGCAGAAGGGCCACGGTACTACAACTCCAAGGGAGCGGTATTACCGTGGGCCTCAGCGTACTACCGCTGGACGAGCGGTACTATCAGGTGCCGCGGATGTAAAAATTACATCCGCCTTACTACCGCACCGAGCGGCACTAGGCAGAGTCGGCGGTACTACCGCACCAATGGAGCGATATTACCGTGAGGGCGCGGATGTAAAAATTACATCCGCCTTACTACCGCACCCGAGCGGCACTAGGCCAAGGTATCATGGTACTACCGCCTGTAGGGGCGGTACTACCGTGGTTCGTCATGCAGTACTACCGCTTGTACTTGCGGTACTACCGCAAGTACGGCAATAGTCGCCGATTTTTCGCACAACCACGATAACGATGGGTAGCTCCAAAGTGCAAGGAAAGGAGGGCAAGTGTATGTGTGATTCCACCCTACCTTTCCGACGCGACCCCTCTTAATAGTACGGCTCTCGTGCGACTCAACTCCACCAAAGAGAAACGAGAACAACGCCGCTTCATTAGTCTCCGAGGGCACCGAATCGCCTTGTGCCTAATGATGAAGTATCTGTGGGACTCAAGGCACACGATTAGTCCAAGACGAGTATTGTCATCAATCACCAAAACACTTAGGGATAAATATGCCCTTACAATCTCCCCCTTTTTGGTGTATTGATGACAACACGGGATTTGCACATAGATAAGATATGATTTAAAGCAGTGGCAAACCCCACTCCTCTAAAATATAGACGGGGCTCCCCCAGATGTGTGCACTATAGATGAATGCTTTGGACTGCATGGCACACAAACTAGGATCAACACTCCCCCTATATTTTAGAGACCAAGACATGATAATAAGCATAGCATAGCATGAAAGTAGCAAAATATAACACAAGCTAGTTAGGATAGATAGAGTGCATATGTCTTACACCATATGAGATAAGATAACCAAGGTTCAAACGATAAAAGCAGCAGAGAGTTCAACTGGCAAACACACAAACTCGCAAATCCAAATCCCTACACTCTATCCCCCTTTGGCATCGAGACGCCAAAAAGGCAGAGAGGACACCTAAACACACAAGAGGTGGCTCAAGCAGAAACGGTCCCACTCCTCTTCGCCGACTCCTCCGCACTGGAATGGACTCCTCGGCCTCCTCCTCGTAATCAGTCCACTTGTATCCTTGCTTCTCCATCCACTCGGTCTCGGGAGTGATGCGCCTCGAAACCGCCAGACACATCCTCGCCATAGAGCTGCAAGATCTTGTTGTGCAGCGACGACTCTCCTTGACTCCACGTGAGCCTGATTGTCCCTTGGCTTGCATGCGAAAAAGAGACTTCATCTTATCCTTCAACCTCTTGGCCCAAGATGGCCTAGGCTCACTCGAGAGGGCCTAGCGGAACGGCCCCAAAGAACATCCTCGGCTCCAAAGAAGATCCTCATCAACAGCAGCAGCCCTAGCAGCAGACGCCTCGGACGAGTAGCGGTGTTGGCCCGCTTGGGTTTGACCCTCGGACAAATGGGCTCATGGCTAATCCACTGGAGCCGTGAACTCCTCCTCGGGTACATCTTCTCCCAAGTCTTCAAAATCAGCGTAAATGTAGGGTCCATAAATAGGCACCTTGCGGTTGAACACAAGAAACCGAAGCTCACACCACATGATGTGAGAGACATCAAGTGGCTGAGTCTAAGACGAGCGAGCCTCCTCGCACGTAAGCATCATGTCCACCATGTAGGCATGAACCTTGTCTTTGTCACCGATCGTGGGAACATAGAGTTGCGGAAGATGCGTACATGATATCCGAAACGGGTTGAGAACCGAGATTGTCTTGCCGATGGCGGCGCCTTCTCAACCATGAACGGAGTGAGCTTGTCCTTGTCGCCAGAGTCGAGATTGCCGTGAGGGCTAACACCAACGGAGTGTCAAGTCCATCATCAAGAACGTGAAGCAAATCCATGAACTCCTTCCGTGTAGCGCATACCGCGGCCATTGGTCATCCACGCCATCCTCCTCTCATCATTGGTGTGAAAGTACACTGAGGCAAAGAACTGACAGATGATCTCAGGGTCATAGTCCAAGTGGAACGAGATCACATGCTCAATTCCAAACTGCTCCACCAAGTCCAGAGCCTCCCCAAAGTAGTGACGAAACTTGTCCTTCCTCATGTGGTGCATCTCAATCCACTTCACCTCCACATAGGTATTCTGCTTGTTCTTGATGACATCCAAGTAGATCTGGGTTTGAATCTTGTTCCAGAACAGTTCACACCCTCTGACAGTGGAGCGTGGGGTCACATATGGGTGAAGCTGCATGAGACGGACATACTCTTGAGCGCTTATCTCATCCATGCCCCTGGCGGGCTCCTTGTGCTTGCTAGCGGTGGTCTTGACATTGCGCTTCGATGCAGATGACCCCTCGGGAACTTCTCCTGGGTTGCGCAGACGCTTGGAGCCAGTGTCACGAATGGGATTGGCCCGGCGAGAGCCACCACCTAAGACACACACGCCAAGCACCAAAACACAGCGAAAAGAATCAATGCAAAGGCTATAAGACAGCACAAGAAACCCATAGAAGATAAACGAGAAAGTTGGCATGCGATAGATGTGAGCCACGGTAGATCTGCCATGGGTTGCGGTACTAAAGGCTTAGTACAGCTCCAGACGCGGTAGTACCGTGAGGGGTCACGGTAGTACCGTGGCTGGGGCAGTAGTAGGGCTTTAGTGCCGCACGGCGCGCGGTAGTACCGCGCCCTAGGGGCGGTAGTACCGTGAGAGCGGTAGTACCGCTACCTACGGGCGGTAGTACCGTGGCGCATCGGATCTAGCAGGATTTGAATCTGAAAAGGAACCGCGAAACCATGGCGGTGCTACGGTGACCAGATCTTAGTGCAAGACAACAATACAAGTGTAAATCCGATGCAATACTACCCTCCTTCATCCTACTCTTGCAGAGATCTAGACTAGGAATCTCAAGAACATACAAGCCTCCCCCAAAACCTAGAAGAACCAAATACAATCAAAACGGAGAAGGATTTGGGGAAAAACCTTGGTCCATAGCAAGAGCACGTGGTGGGAAGGATCCCACCGGACGGAATCACGGGAGGGCAGCCGGTGGAGGAGATCCGGCGATGAACGCCGGCTCCGTTCGTGAGCACGAGAGAGGAAGAGCAACGTGGAGAGAAGGGAACGAATGGGTATGGGGGAGTTAGAACTCCCCCTGCCCGACCTTATCCCCACGCGCCCGAACCGGCGCGGTAGTACCGCGGGTCATCGCGGTAGTACCACCCGGGCGGAAGTACCGCGCCGAGGCGGTAGTACCGCTCAGCCAGGCGGCAATAAAAAATTACTGCCACTTGGGGATGGTAGTACCGTGCTCCCATCAGCGGTAGTACCGTGATTGGCCGCGGTAGTACTGTGGCCGACCGCGGTAGTACCGTGAGCTCACGCCACCGAAGGTTTCGAACAAGAGAGACACATGCCTTTGCATCGAAAAATAGACACAACCCAAAACATCACAAAAGCAAGCACATACCAAGGGAACAACAGGAAATCCCAATGTGACAAAACCTCTCACGGAGAGAGGGCGGTGGCCGAAGCCACCTATGTTTGAGTTGGATGGTATGGCACCGCGAAGAATTATCCTTGGGCCCATGACCAAAACTCGTCTTTGAAGCACAAGTACCATCAAAAATGGCTAATGTGAAAGAGGTGATCTATTTATGCATAATGGGGGGAGGGAGAGTTCATTGAGAGAACAACACTCCCCCTATGTCCATGCCTACACCTAAACTAGACAACAAGTTGAGTGTGGTGGGGGGTGCACGGGTTCAAGTCACATTGCTCAAATCAATGACATTTAGCTCATGCCTTAACTCGCGAAATCTTGCTTCATCCAAGGGCTTCGTGAAAATATCTGCAAGGTTATCATGAGTGTTGACATACTTGAGCTCGATCTCCCCTCGCCTAACGTGATCCCGAATGAAGTGATACCGAATCTCAATGTGCTTCATCTTGAAATGTTGCACCAAGTTGAGAGAAATCTTGATGTCACTTTCATTACCACACCAAAGAGGCACTTTGTCACAAATGACACCGTACTCCTTTAAAGTTTGCCTCATCCATAGGAGTTGAGCACAACAACTACCGGCCGCCACATACTCCACTTCGGTGGACGGGAGAGACACACAACTTTGCTTCTTGGAAGACCAACTTACCAAAGAGCAACCAAGGAATTAGCACCCTCCTAAGTGGACTTCCTATCCACTTTGTCTCCGCCTAATCGAACTGTGAAACCTTCAAGCTTGAAGTTTGCTCCTCTTGGGTACCATAAGCCAAAGTTTGGGGTATGAGCCAAATATCGAAGATTCGCTTAAACCGCCACAAGGTGACTTTCCTTTGTGCGGCTTGAAAACGCACACATCCCCACACTCAACATGATATCCGGTCTAGATGCACAAAGATAAAGCAAGGAGCCAATCATGGAGCGATATACCTTTTGATCCACCGCTTTACCATTGGGATCGATGTCAAGTTGGCACTTGGTAGGCATTGGTGTAGTAGCCGGCTTGACATCACTTAGCTTGAATCTTTTAAGCATGTCTTGAGTGTATTTGGCTTGGTTGATGAAGGTTCCTTCTCTTCTTTGCTTGATGTCAAAACCAAGGAAGAACTTCAACTCTCCCATCGAAGACATCTTAAACTTGGAGGTCATGAGAGCGGCAAATTCTTCATTGAAAGCTTTGTTAGGGGAACCAAAGATAATATCATTAACATATAGTTGGCATACAAACAACTCCCCGTTGACCTTCTTAGTAAAAAGAGTGGGGTCGATGAGCCCTACTTCAAAACCACGATCTTGTAGCAACTCAGTAAGGTGGTCATACCACGCACGTGGGGCTTGTTTAAGGCCATAGAGTGCCTTATCGAGTTGATACACATGATCCGGAAAGTAGGGATCCTCGAACCCGGGGGGTTGCTTGACATAGACCAACTCATTAATGGGACCATTAAGAAAAGCACTTTTCACATCCATTTGTTGCAACTTAAAGTTGTGATGGGAAGCATAAGCAATCAACAAACGAATGGATTCAAGACGAGCAACGGGAGCGAAGGTTTCACCGTAGTCGATACCCTCGACTTGGGAGTAGCCTTGTGCTACCAATCTTGCCTTGTTGTGAATGATGTTCCCATGGGCATATTGCTTGTTCTTGAAGATCCACTTGGTCCCAATGACATTGTGGTTCCCGGATGGTCTTGGCACCAATCTCCACACCTTGTTGTACTCGAAGTTGTTGAGTTCTTCATGCATGGCATTGAGCCAATCCGAGTCTTCGAGCGCCTCATAGACCTTTTGGGGTTCGACACAAGAGACAAACGCGTGATGTTCACAATAGTTTGCCAATTGTCTATGAGTGCTTACCCCCTTTCTTATGTTTCCAACCACATTTTCCATGAGATGGCCTTGAGCGGTGAGCTTGGAAGCAATCTTCACGGCACGACGCTCTAATTCCTCCTCGGGTGTGGAAGGAGGAGGGTTGACTTGATGATCTTGAGCGCTGTCTTGAGCTTGTTCTTGATCTCGAGGTTGCTCTTGATCGTGAACTTGCTCGAGGGGGAGAACTTGACCTTGGGCATCATTTAGTGGTTCATCACCGTCTTGAGGTAGATCTTGCCCTTGGTCTTGTTCACGAGGTTGAGGGCCTTCACTTTGTTCTTCTGCGTGTGGGTCTTGATGAGGGGATGGCTCTACTTGAGTAGAGCATTGTCCTTCTCCTTCGGCCACAAGGGGTTCCTCAATGGGTAGGATTTGACCAATACCCATTCTTCTTATGGCTTGGGGAGGAATTTCATCACCTATATCACAAGTACCACTTTGCTCCACTTGGGAGCCGTTATTTTCGTCAAACTCCACGTTACACGTCTCCTCAATGAGTCCGTTGGACTTGTTGAGGACACGGTAAGCATGAGAGTTTGTAGCATAACCAACAAATATGCCCTCATGAGCTCTAGCCTCAAATTTAGACAACCGAACACCTTTCTTGAGAATGAAACACTTACAACCGAACACCCGGAAGTACTTGAGGTTGGGCTTGTTGCCGATGAGGATCTCATAAGGAGTCTTGTTCAAGCCTTTGCGAAGATAGAGCCGATTGGATGCATGACATGCGGTGTTGATGGCTTCAGCCCAAAAGTTGTATGGAGACTTGAACTCCGCCATCATGGTCCTTGCCGCATCCATCAACGTCCGGTTCTTCCTCTCCGCAACACCATTTTGTTGAGGGGTATAAGGTGCCGCATATTGATGCTTGATCCCCTCGTCACTAAGAAACTCATCCAAGGTGTAGTTCTTGAACTCGGTGTCGTTGTCGCTTCTTATTGTCAAGATCTTTGCATCATGTTGACGTTGAGCTTCATTTGCAAAGTTGATGACGGTTTGTTGGGTCTCACTCTTCCTCTTGAAGAAGTATACCCAAGTGTATCTTGAATAATCATCCACAATCACCAAGCAATACTTTCTTCCTCCAAGACTATCAAAGATGGAGGCCCAAAGAGATCCATGTGAAGGAGCTCCAAGGGTCTCTTCGAGTAGATGATGGTTGAGGGAGGGTGAGCCTTTCATTAAGCTTTCCTTCGATACAAGCACTTGCAAGCACGATCTTTGGCAAAACTCACATTTGTTAGTCCACTAACATGGTCCCCTTGAGGAGACTTTGCAAAGATCTCATATTGACGTGGGCTAAACGGCAATGCCAAAGCCATCCCACGTCAACTTTAGCCATTAGGCATGTCGCGGTCTTAGTGGGTTGCTCCGAAAAGTTAACCACATAGAGACCGTTCTCGACATGCCCAACAAAGGCTACTTTAAGAGTCTTGCTCCACAAGAGGGCCACGGTATCAATATCAAAGAATGTGGCAAAGCCCATGAGTGCAAGTTGACGAACGGAAAGTAAATTGAATGCAAGGGACTCAACAAGCATGACTTTCTCGATCGTTAGATTATGAGAAATGACAACCTTGCCGAGACCCAATACCTTAGAATGTGATGCATCACCCACTCGACATTGGTGGGCATAGATGGAATCTCTTGCACATCCACCACCAAGTCCTTGCTCCCGATCATATGATTTGTTGCTCCACTATCGAGCAACCATGATCCCCCACCGGAAGCAAACACCTACACGAGATCAATGCTTGGTTTTAGGTACCCATTTAGTAATGGGTCCTTTGATGTTAGTAACAAGGGTCTTGGGAACCCAAATAGACCATTCAATGTACTCATAAGGAGAACCAACAAATTTAGCATAAACATGTCCATCACTAGCACGGCACAACACATATGAAGGGTTAAAGTCGCCGACTTTGTTTGAGGAAACGTTCTTGCCCTTTTGGACATCAACTTCCTTCACTTTCTCCTTCTTATTCTTAGAAGCACCCTCTCCCTCTTTCACGAACGTTTGTTTGAGGGGAGGAGGACGATTGGCCTTGTTGTTCTTCTTCTTCTTGCTCTTGGACTTGGGTGCAAACCCAATTCCTTCTTTTCCCACAACTTCCTTTTGATTGCTCAAAAGGTCGTTGAGGTTTTTCTCACCTTGAATGCAAGTCACAAGGCCCTTCTCAAGTTGATCTTTCAACTTGGCATTTTCCTCCACAAGATGCACATGCTCACAACAAGGGTTAGTAGCACATGCATTATCAATTAATACCATATGAGGAAAGGTGGCCTTTTCCTTGATTAGCTTAACTTGGAGTTGAGCATGAGACTCTTTGAGGCTAGCATGAGCACCCTTCAAGGCCTTGTGGGCCTTGTCAAGTATCTCAAACTCCTCTTTGAGTCTAGCATGATCAACCCCAAGTTTAGCCTTCTCGGAGGTTAGCACACGCGACATAACAAGAGCATGATCAAGATCTTTCCTTAACTTAGCATGGTCATCATTGTGTGACTCCTCAAGAGTCAAACGATGCACACGCTCTTCCTCAAGAGCATTAGAGAGGTCCGATATCTCATCGGCATAGTCACGACTATGACCTTCCATCTTGGAGATGGTTTCTCGTGAGCCTCGATCATGTCATTGGCCTCACCAAGTTGTTCCAAGAGAGCAACAAAGTGCTTCTTGGACTTTCCCTTGAGCTTACTCATAAAGGACTCAAATTCATTCACTTCCTCATTAGACTCAACATGTCCATCAATGCAATCCTCCACGGAGGGATTAGTAATGATGGTGGTTGTGATGTTGGGGGTTACCTTGTTTGAAGCTTTAGCCATGAGGCATCTAGCGGTGATGTTTTCGTTGGGTGATTCGAAGAGAGACACCCGGGGAGTGGAAATGGCAATGGATGCCATGGCCGTTGCTTCTTCATTCTCATCATCATCGTCATCCTCTTGGTATTCTTCTTGAACCACCAACCCACGAGTGGGAGTCTTCTTGGCGAAGTTGTTCTTGTTGGGGACGGACTTGGCCTTGTCTTTCCGAATGAACTTGCCGCCATTGTCTTCCCGCTTCTCATAAGGACAATCCGCAACGAAATGACTCACATTGCCATAGTTGAAGCAAGTTCTAACTCGTTGCTTGCCCTTGACGCCACTTGAGTTGTTCTTGTTGAAGTTGGGTCTTGAGCTCTTCTTGCTCCAAAATTGTCTTGAAGCAAGGGCCATGTGCTCATGGTAGTCAAAATTGGTGTCTCCGGGGTTGCTTTCCTCATCTTCCACTTCTTCCTCTTCTTCGACAATGACCTTGGCCTTCAATGCAAGGTTAGGCTTCTTAGCTCTTTGAGAACGGAGCACCGCATTGTCGGCGGTCTTGTCCAAGATGCTCATTGCAACGAACTCATCCAACACTTCACTTGAGGTCATGGTGTGGAAGTCCGGTCGTTGACGAATGACGGAGGACATGGCTTTGTTGTAGGGCATTATGGCCTTGAGGAACTTCCGCTTGATCCAATTGTCATCCGTGTCCTTGCTTCCATGATCTCGAAGTGCCACCGCGAGTTTGGTCACTCTTCGAAAGAGCTCACGAGGTTCTTCATCTTCTTTCATTGCAAACTCGTCGGCTTCATCTTGCACCACTTCATAGTTGGACCATTGGATGCTAGCACTTCCACGATAGAGACCCTCGACACATTTCCATGCTTCTTTAGCCACGACATGGGGTCGGAGATGAGGGAGATCTTTGGGAAGAATTGCATCTTGGATGATGAAGAGAGCACTCTCATTGAATTGATTGTCCACGGCTTCTCGAGGGGTGAAGTTGCTTGGGTCATGAGGATAGAAACCTTCTTCAATAACACTCCAAAGGTTAGTGTTCACATGTTTCAAATGACGCTTAAAGCGATAGACCCAATTATCAAAATCTGCATGTTTTTCATACTTAGGAGGTGGACCGGCATGATTCAAATGAGTGGAGGGGATTGGCCCTCCATAAACCGGGGGTTCCACATGGGCAAAGATGCCGGTGCCATTTCTACCACTAGTAGAAGGACTCTTTTCATTGTTAGCTTCCCCCTTGTCGGAGAAAGCATCCGTCACCTTGTTAGTAGGATCACCCACTTTCATAGGTGCGGTAGATAATTTAAGTCCTCTAAGAAATCATTAAACATGCTTTTAACCTCGGCATTATGGAGGTTTTCAATGTGTCTAAAGCCACATTGAACTCCTCACGAGACCGAGGTTCCCTTCGTCAAGATGAGATGGGATTCACACGGAGTGTTCCTCCACACCATCGCTGGTGTCAACCATACTCTTCGGACGGTAAAGTCCTTAATAAAGAGACGAGGCTCGATACCAATTGAAAGGATCGATATGGTTGACTAGAGGGGGTGAATAGGCAACTAACAATTTTAAGCTTTTCTTTACTAAATTAAACTTTGCAACAAATAGGTTGTCTAGATATGCAACTAAGTGAGCAACCTATATGATGCAATAACAACTAGCACGCAAGCAAGCAAGAGATGAAACAATAAGTAAGCTTGCAAAGTAAAGGCACGAAATAACCAAGAGTGGAGACGGTGAAGACGAGGGTGTGTTACCGGAGTTCCTTCCTTTGAGGGGAAGTACGCTCATAGAGCGGTGTGGAGGCACAATGCTCCCCAAGAAGCCACTAGGGCCATCAGATTCTCCTCACGCCTCACACGATGCGAGATGCCGTGATTCCACTATTGGTGCCCTTGAAGGCGGCGATCAACCTTTACAAGCAAGGTTGGGGCAATCTCCACAACAATCGGAGGCTCCTAACAACAACACCACCACGAAGCTTCACCACAATGGAGTATGGCTTCGAGGTGACTCAACTGCCTAGGGTGCTCAACACCCAAGAGTAACAAGATCCGCAAGGGATAAGTGGGGAATCAAATATCCTTTGGTGGAAGTGTAGATCGGGCCCTTGTCACCCAATCCCGAGCAAATCAACAAGTTTGATTGGCTAGGAGAGAGATTGAGCGAAAATGGAGCTTAGAGCAACAATGGAGCTTAGAGGTGGAAGAGGTAGTCGACTAGAGGTAGAAGACATCCCTTATATAGTCGGGAAAAGATCCAACCGTTATCCACTAGTTCTGCTCACGACTCACGGTACTACCGCTTCAAGGGAGCGGTACTACCGCGACATCACATGCAGTACTACCGTCGCGACCACGGTACTACCGTGGCAGCTGCACAGCCGAACAAGCTCGAGGAAAAGATACTACACCGGGCGCTGCATTATCGCTTCTCTGCGGTACTACCGCAAGGCAGAGAGTCACGGCTCGAAGGCGCGCGATGAAATAAATTTCATCCGCGCCTACTCCGCAGGCTAGGGTGGTGCAAAACCCGACGCGGTACTACCGCCGCAAGGCGCTGGTATTATCGTGGTAGGCACGGATGTAAAATTACATCCGCGCCTACTACCGCGACGCAGCGGTATTAGGCGTAAGGGCCACGGTACTACAACTCCAAGGGAGCGGTATTACCGTGGGCCCCGCGTACTACCGCTACCGACGAGCGGTACTATCAGGTGCCGCGGATGTAAAAATTACATCCGCCTTACTACCACACCGAGCGGCACTAGGTCAGAGTGCGGCGGTACTACCGCACCAATGGAGCGGTATTATCAGGAGGGGCGCGGATGTAAAAATTACATCCGCCTTACTACCGCACCGAGCGGCACTAGGCCAGGTATCATGGGTACTACCGCCCGGAGGGGCGGTACTACTGCGGGTTCGTCATGGTATTACGCTTGTACTTGCGGTATTACCGCAAGTACGACAAGAGTCGCCGATTTTCGCACAACCACGATAACGATGGGTAGCTCCAAAGTGCAAGGAAAGGAGGGCAAGTGTACGGTGATTCCACCCTACCTTTCCAACGCGATCCCTCTTAATAGTACGGCTCTCCCACGACTCAACTCCACCAAAGAGAAACGAGAACAACGCCGCTTCATCGGTCCTCCGAGGGGCACCGAATCGCCTTGTGCCTAATGATGAAGTATCTATGGGACTCAAGGCACACGATTAGTCCGCACGAGTATTGTCATCAATCACCAAAACACTTAGGCATAAATATGCCCTTACACTTGGAATCGATGGTCCTAGAATTTTACAAGTCTCTTTATACATCCGAGGGCGTTACGGGGATGACGAGGTGTTGATGCATGTCCCATGCAAGGTGACGCCAGCTATGAATGAAACTGTCGATGTCAAAACCGGCGGATCTCGGGTAGGGGGTCCCGAACTGTGCGTCTAGGCGGATGGTAACAGGAGACGAGGGACACGATGTTTTCACCCAGGTTCGGGCCCTCTAGATGGAGGTAAAACCCTACGTCATGCTTGATTAATATTGATGATATGGATAGTACAAGAGTAGATCTACCACGAGATCAAGGAGGCTAAACCCTAAAGCTAGCCTATGGTATGATTGTTGTAATGTATGTTGTCCTACGGACTAAAGCCCTCCGGTTTATATAGACACCGGAGGAGGCTAGGGTTACACAGAGTCGGTTACAATGGTAGGAGATCTACATATCCGTATCGCCAAGCTTGCCTTCCACGCCAAGGAAAGTCCCATCCGGACATGGGACGGAGTCTTCAATCTTGTATCTTCGTAGTCTTGGAGTCCGCGGATAATGATAGTCCGGCTGTCCGACACCCCTAGTCCAGACTCCTCGGTAGCCCCGAACTAGGCTTCAATGACGATAAGTCCGGCGCATAATGTTCGGCATTGCAAGGCGGGTTCCTCCCTTGAATAATCCAGAGAAGATCATGAACACCAGATAGTGTCCGGATCGCAAAATAAATTCCACATTCCACCGTAGAGAGAATAAAATGTACACCAGTCCAATCTGGCGACGATTATGCGGCGGGACATCACACCGCTACCAAGCCTTTGTTTGAATCGCTTTTACTATACCACCTCAAAGACGCTTAGCGGCGCGTTTCTTGGCACGCCTTGTCGAAGCAGAGATCGTGTTCCCTTATTCCGGATTCCCATCAATACGGACGTGGGTAACCCAACCGCGCCATTGATGGTGGCGCTTTGGGAGATAAGCGAGTTTTATCAGCCGGTGGGGCGATAGTTTTCGGCCCCGCCTATATATAAGGGATAAGGATTCACCTTCTCACCTTCGCCTTCTTCCTCCTTTGCTTATCCATCTCCGCGCACTCAAGCTCCAACGCCTAAGTCACAAGATCTCGCCCGACCTTCTCCGAATATGTCCGGAGCGGAGGCAAATGGTTGGCCTCCACCGCTAAGGAGGAGCACATCACCAAACCGCGCAGCGCCGGATACCTTTCCGGCGATATCACAGATCGGCTGCCGACGAGGGGCAGCTCATCCCTACCCCGGCCCCATGAGAGGGTCGCCTTCCTTCCCCACTTCCTCCGCGCATGGGCTTTCCACTGCACCCATGTGTCCGGGGGATCATGTTTTACTACGGCCTGGATTTCCACGATCCGGCGCCAACTTCATCCTCAACATCTCGGCGTTTATCATCATGTGCGAGGCCTTCCTCGCATCCGCCCCACTTCGCCTGTGGCTCAAGACCTTCAACGCTGTCAAGGTTGTGAAGGGCACGCAAGTGGAATGCAGAGGCGCCATGTTGGGTAAGTTGCCCAACGCCCTTGGCTCGGCGGGCCTTCGTGGACTCCGCCAAGGGGTGGCAATCGGGTGGTTCTACATCACCGAGCCGCAAAGCCCACATGGGCAGCGGCCCCGAAGTTTAGATCTGGCGTCCCCACGCAGCTCACCTCCTGGAAAGAGAAGGGCTTGCAGTGGGGCAATCCGAAGGAGGTGACGGGACTCTGAGCCTGCATCCAGAAGCTGGTGAGCAATAGGCTCAGGCTCGTCGACGTGGTCCAAGTCATGCACATCCGCTGGATTCTCCCATGCCAAGAACGGGCATTCAATCTGTGGGAGTTCAATCCGGAACAGCACCAGGCGCTGAGCGGGCTCTTCGATACGACATACGAAGGCGCCTGGAGGGTGCTGTTTAAGGGCGCCGAAGCCCCCATATCCGCGACGGAAGATCGCGGATTCCGCTCGAAGCATCCAGCCGACGAGGTAAGTGATTCAACCCCGTTACGGGACACTTGTGGTAATTAAACCGATTCTAAGAGGGTTTCAATCTCTCTTTTCCTTTGACAGGAATGGATGGAGAAGGCCAAGCAGCTCATCAGCCCGGCTCCCATGCCAGAAGACCCACAGAACGCCTGCTTAGCAGGGGCTGCTGGTTCCGCACCGCACGTGGTGCCGGAGAAGAAGGCCAAGAAGGTGGCCGCGGGGACTCGAAGAGTTCCCGTGAATCAAAGGCGTCCGACGATGAGGCGGACTCTCCCAAGACGCAGGAGGAGGAGGAGGACTCTCTCCGGAGGAGGAGAGAAGAAGAGGAAGGCTTCCCAATAGGGAGGCCAAAGGGTCCAAGAGGGGAGGACTATCCCCGGACAGTTCGCCAACACCACCGCTGGCGTGATGAGTGGCCTCCAAGGGCCAAAGGCCCGCAAGATCGTAAGTATCCGGATCCTTGATGTGCAATTTCTTTCGTGTCGTGTAGTGTCCTTCTAATGCCGCGTTCTGTCCGTAGCCAGGCCGATGATGATCTCCCCGCTTCATCGAGCAGGTCATTGGCCCCGTCAGATGTGGATTCGCTTCCGACCGCCTCTACCCCCCGCGCCAACGAGGACGCCGAGGTGGGATCCCAGATAAGGACCCATCAGGAGGAGGCTCCGGAGGCGCCGTCAGGCTGCCTCCCGGACTTTGTGCTGGACTCTACATCGGAACCCGCAGTGGTTCCAGAGTCCGACGGGCGGCCCCTTTGAAAGAAGGGCAAGACCGTGACACCGGCAACCTCCGTCCAACCGGAGGCGCCGGATAACTTGCTGGAGGCGCTTAAAGGCGCTTCCATCGAGGAAGAACACCGCACTATCATGAGTGCGGTGATTCAAAAGGTTCAGCTCGCCAAAAGCAGGCTGACCGAAGCCTGCAGCAGCCTTCTAACAGCTTTGAGGTAAGAAGTAAAAATTATGTAATGTTATACCGCATAGACAAGAGTTTCGATGCTCGGTTCGATGTTCGGAAAGAAAAGCCGGACCGAGGATCTAACAAGATATACGTAGGGTTGCTTAAAATATGTCAATATGGGTTTGCAGGCTGCTCTGCTGACCTCTGCCGCACTATCGGCGGAGGTCGATGTGTTGAAGAAGGATCTCGAGCGGTCCGAGCAAGAGCTCGGCCATGCCAAGAAGCAGCTCGAGGACAAAGAAGGTGAGTCACACCACTTTGAATAGTTACCTTACAGAAAAGGATTTTGGTTGCAATAAAATTAACAAGGATAATATGGGAATTGTAGGGGCCATGAACGAGGTGGCAGCCCTGAAGGAGGCTGTGTCCGCGGCCGAACGCAGTGCGGCCGCGGAGCGGGAGGAGCGAGAGAAGAAGGAGGCACGGGTGGCGGAAGTACGGCAAGAGCTCCAGGCTCTCATGGAGAAGCATGAGAGTTTGGAGCGTGACTCCAAGACTCGAGAGTCCGAGCTTGCCTCGGCTCTCGAAAGTGCCAAGTCCGCCAAGGCCGAGGCCCGTAAGGCCCTTCAGGAGGTTGAAGATGTGAAGAAGATAGCGGCGGGTAAGGCATTTTTCATGCAAAGCAAGCATGTTAATGTAAAATACCTGACACTTACCCGCATTCGGAGTTCTCCAGGGCCGTTTGCAGATCTGCCGTGTAGTGCGTCTGATGCCGCCGCATTCTATCGTGGCAAGGAGGGGAGCTCGACGGAGAAAGTCTTCGTCTCAAGATCTGTTGAGGCCGGACACCCGGTGCCCCCAAGCGACCAGCTGAAGCAGCTGGTCGAACTCCACAAGGTAGCTGAGGAGGCCATGAAGGGCCTTATAGTCCGGCTGTGGCCTAGACAGGCCATGCCTGGGAGCTACTTTGGCCTCGTGCGGCGGCTGGTGGATGCATGCCCCAGGTGGAGTTCGCAGCGCCCGCTTTGTATTGAAGGTGCTCGTCGGGCCCTTGCCCGCACAAAGGTGCATTGGGGCAAGTTGGATGCGGAGAAGCTTCTCATGGACCCACCGCCACCGGGCAAGGAGTATCGCACGCCTGAAATGTATTATAAAACTGTCCTGAAGGGAGCCCGCGATATTGCGGATGAGTGCCCCAGAAATGTAATCTTTGAGTAAACTCGCTGTGTATTATCTTGTGCACTGAAAACTGAGTTCATATGCGCCTTGAGCAACGCTTGTTTTAATTTAAAATATTACCTTCTGCTCGGCCGTTTATAAAATCTGAGAGATGGCAAGTCGTTGGCTTCATTGTCAGGACCCCGACTCAATGTCACATCGATCTAGCCTGTAACACATCATATCACTTTGCGGCCTCACGCACGGTAACCCAACGGGTGTCGCCTTACCTTAGCCCGGGACCGCTTATGCTTTTGGCACACGATATGATAGTGTCGCTAGCATCCATATGAAAAGGAGCCCGGCTGACATGACTAGTCGTAAACCCAAAGTGGCACAGACTTACAGGACAGCATCCATGACCCAAATCGAATGTGTCGGTCATCAACAAGTAAGTTCCGGCTGTAGCACTCGGGCTAGCAGACTCGTAAACCGGGCAGAAGCGGGCTAACAGACTCCGGTACTCAATGCGTGACATTTCCCGAAGGGATGTATACACGAGAACGAAGAAGGACACATGCCGCCAGCCTAAGTGTTCCGGAGCAAGAGTAAGCTACCAAGGCTCAAGGAGACACTAGGAGACATTTCCGTAAGAGAGGCTACTAAAGATAAACGACTAGATAGTCGATCCCACACATACCAAGCATTTCAATCATACACACAATATGCTCGATATGTGCAAATACAACAAGGCATCACAACATGACTCTACGACACAAGTATTTTATTTAAAGGCTCGAGAGCCATACATATCATACACACAAGTACGGGTCACACGACCCACATACAAGTCATACAAGCATACAAGCCAACAATGAAGTGTTTTGTCCGAGTACGCATAACTAGTAAAATAAAAGAGGCTTGGGTAAGCCTAGCTATACTACATGGTCCTTCACTTGCTCAGATCACCACCGGCCTTAGTCTACTCATCGATGTCAACGCTCACGAAGAACCCGTCGGAAGGGTTTGTGGCATCTTCTAAAAATGTAAATTAAAGCAACATGAGTACAAAGGTACTCAAAGAAGACTTACATCGCACCCTACATACATGCATATTATCAAGAAGGGTTGGTGGGGTTATTGCAGCAAGCCAGCTTTGACTCATGGCTAAGCTATCCTCGAGACACCAACTTGAAATAGTTTTATGACTCGAGTCCACTACTCATCACTTCAATACACCACCGAGGATCCACCTCTGCCTTCCTACGGAAGAGCCATCCTCGCACTCACGCTTATCTTGAGGCTTTTAGTAGTATCCATTTACTTGTCTATGAACCGTATAGGCAACCAAGTAGTCCTTTATCATGACGCGCTATTCAATAGAAGATGTTAACCTGCAGGGTGTACTTCTTCATACACGCTCACCACTTATCGCCGTTTACACGACATGTACTGCAACCTTCAAGCGGAAGCCCAACGTGGGTGTCGGCCACGACCTACCTAGACACCTAAGCCTCTAGTCCAGGTTTATCGCCTATTTGGGTTCCATCTATGAGGAGTTCCGCCAAGTCTCGCCACAGCCCCAAACGATGTGAACAAGGTTCCCGAGATACCAAACGGCATCCGTACACACCGCCACGCACCTACCGATCACAGCCCACCCCTACGGTCAGCGCTGTCCACGGCCTCCAGAGGCTACAAACACCGTAAACTACTTGCAACTCCCGGACGTAAGACTAGGGTGAATAAGAAGTCGAGAGGGTCCATTGGTTTCGGCCCAATGCATGGTAGTAGCTGAATCTTAAATCACACATACAGATCTCAAGATGCTTAAGGACGGCCTCAATGAAACAACCCACCATGTACTCCTACATGGCCTTTCATCGATACCTTTACCAAATCGTGTTCAACACCTTACTCTCATCGACTCGATCATTTCACTCTAGCCATCACCCCGATGAACCGCACGACACGACTCTAAGCATAGCAGGCATAGCAAGGTAGGAACAACACAATCATATGGCTCAATCAACTCCTACACATGCTAGTGGGTTTCATCTAGTTATCGTGGCAATGACAGTCATGCAGAGGAAATGGGTTCAACTACCGCAGCACACACAGCAGCTTGAATCGCGTTGTCTTAATGCAGAAACGAGAGCAGGAGCAAGAACATGGGATTTTATCGATATGATCAAATGGTTGGTTGCTTGCCCGACGGTTCGGTGCACGGTATTGCTCTTCGTCGGGTTATCACGGTATTCCTCGAAGCGTAACTCGCCGCAGAGAACACCGATACACAGCATTACCAAACAAGATGCAACAATATGATGCATGCAATGAGACATGGCAAATGAGTGCTTTGGGCTAATGCAACTAAGATCAGATGGGTTTGGAGCATTTTGAACCAAAGATGCAATTTCCAAACTCATATATGATCATTTAAAGTGTTATATCTTGTTCTGTGATAAACAGTGGGTTAGCTTCTGTAAACATGCATGAAACCAGTACAGATGGATAGATTGGATTTTTCTGATCATTTTCATATATAATTTGTTTCATTTGGAGTTACAGATTAATTTCTATGAATTTTGAAGTTTGAAACATTTTCTCGAATTTCCGTAAGAATAATTCCAAGAATTTAAATTATTAAGCGCCGGCACTATGTCATGATGACGCTGGGTCAACGGGCTGGTCAGTCAAACTGACCAGTGGGTCCCGCATGTCGATGGGTAGTTAAACTAATTAATTTAAGTTTTAACTAATTTGATTTAGTTAGCGTAGGGCCCACATGTCATAGACCCGTGGGGTCAACCCGGCCCACCGTGGTCAAAGCTGTGGTCAAACCCGCTGGCGCTTAGCCACGGCGAGCGACGCGGCGGCGGAAGTGGTTTTTGCTGTTCCGCCACCAAATGAGCCGCGAGGCCACCGGAGTGAAGCCGAGACAAGCCGCAGCTCTTGGCGAGTCCGCTGGGGTCGGGTGGCGGAGTTACGCCGGCGCGATTTTGGCGGCCACCGAGTGCGGTTGAAGTCGAACTCGTGGCTGGGTGTGCGGTGAGGTGCGGAAGTGCCCGTTAGTACCAACGCAATGTGGTGAACGCGATGAACACGGTGAGGTGGCCGGAGTGTGGCCGGGAGCACGTCGGCGACGAGGTCCGCGACGGCGAGTGCAGGTGAGCTTCGTGCGGTCGCTGTGGTGCACGGGAGCGAGAGAGAGAGGGTGGGGAAGGTAGCCCAGCTCACAGCGGTCGCGATGGAGCGGACGGCGTGGTCGGGGACGAGCTGATGCGGCGGCGACGGCGAAGGGGATCTCCGGCGGTGGCGCTTCGGGCGAGCTTGGTGCGGCGGCTTCGGGGCACGCGAGCGCTCGGGGCTCGGCTAGCTCGAAGGAGTGGACGGCGGCGGAGCTCCTGGACACGGTGGCGCGGCGTGGGGTCGACGGAGAGCGCGCTACGGCGGGCGGTCTTGCGACGCAAGGCGTCGGCCATGGCTGAGGAGCGCGAGGGAGACGAGCTGGAGAGGCGAGGGGGTGTCTGGGGGGTGCGGGAGAGAGAGGGGGAACGATCCCCGTCGTGGCAAGACGAGGGAGGTGGCGAGGCGGCGAGCAGGTGCGTGGCACCCATGCGGTGCTCGCTGCCGAGCACTGCTGCTGCCTGCTGGTCGGCAAGCAGCTCGCTGGCGCGGTGCTGGGCTGGGCCGGCCAGGTGGGCTGGCTAGTGGGCCGAGGCGCCAGGTAAGTTCCTTCTGTTTTCTGTTTTCTTTTTCTATTTTTCTGCAACTTTGTTGAGTTATTTAAAATACCAAAAAGGTTCTAAAATTCACCAAACTACTCCTGGTCCATTGTTGGAATATTTCCAACATGAAACATTTTAGTTTGGGAACATTTGGACATTTGAAATATTTTATAAATTTTAAATGCCCAAATTCAAATAGTTATGATTTAATTCAAAGACCTTAGGATGACCTAGGAAATTGTGCACCACTTTTGGCAAAGGTTCTGAACCAAGGCAAAAATGATGGACATTTTAGAAGGGCATTTCAGGTTCATCGAAAATATTTTTAGTAAACCCTAGTTTGTTTCAGAGGGGCTGGGAGTTCGCAATCCCATTTCAGCTTTACATTGGAAAAAATAGACATGATGCAACACTCTAATGCAAGAACTAGCTAGGTGTGACAACTCACCCCACTCAAAAGAATCTCGCCCGAGATTTAGGTTCCTCCGAAAGAGGGCGGGTACTCAAGTCGAAGACGGTCCTCCCTTTCCCAGGTAGCTTCCTTCTCAGAATGGTGCGACCATTGAACCTTGAGAAACTTGATATTATGCCGTCGAGTGGTACGCTCGGCTTGATCGAAGATACGAACGGGGTATTCTCGATAAGTGAGATTATCTTGAAGATCAAGCGTTTCGTGGTCCACTCCACGGATAGGATCCGAGAAGCAACGCCTGAGTTGAGAAACGTGGAAGACATCGTGGACTTTGGAGAGATGTGGAGGTAGCTCCAATTGGTAGGCAACTTCTCCTCGTTTGGCAAGAATGCGAAAGGGTCCAATGTAGCGAGGAGCCAATTTACCTTTGATACCGAATCGATGGGTTCCCTTCAAAGGAGTAACCCGAAGGTAAGCCTTCTCGTCAACCTCGTAAGTCATAGCCTTATGTTTTCGGTCATATTGACTCTTTTGACGAGATTGGGCTGTTTTCAACTTTTCACGAACGATGCGAACTTGCTCTTCTGCTTCCTGGATCATAACCGGGCCAAAGAATTGTCTTTCCCCGGTTTCTGACCAGTTAAGAGGTGTTCGACACCTTCATCCATAGAGAACTTCAAAAGGTGCTTTGCCCAAGCTAGATTGATAGCTGTTGTTATAAGCAAATTCGGCAAAGGGAAGGCATTTCTCCCAATCCATTCCGAATGAGATAACAGAAGCTCGAAGCATGTCTTCTAGGATTTGGTTGACGCGTTCTACTTGACCACTTGATTGAGGGTGGAAAGCGGTGCTAAAGGAAAGATGGGTTCCCATAGCGCTTTGGAAGCTTTCCCAAAATCGAGAGGTGAAGAGACTTCCTCGATCCGAGTTAATTTCCAATGGAACACCATGAAGAGACACTATTCGGGAGATGTACAAGTCTGCTAGCTGACTAGCGGTTATACTCTCGCGAACAGGTAAGAAATGAGCTACTTTGGAGAGGCGGTCGATAATCTATTAAAGATAGCATTATTCCCTTTCTTGGTCCCGGAAAACCGTGATGAAATCCATACTAATTTTATCCCACTTCCATTCGTGAATAGCTAAGGGTTGAAGGGTGCCAAGCAGCCGTTGATGCTCGGTTTTACGCGACGACGACGCCGCAGCTTAGCAACAAATTGAGCAATGTCTCTCTTCATCCTAGTCCACCAGAACCTCTGGCGTAGGTCCTGATACATTTTAGTGCCACCGGGATGAATGGTGAGAGGAGATTCATGAGCTTCCTTAAGGATCAAACGCCGCAGGTTTCATACTTTAGGAACCACTAGGCGGTTTCCGAAGTATACGACCCCTTGATCATCAATGGAGAAACAATCCGCAACTCCTTTCTTGATGTTTCTTTTGATGCGGGAAATTCCCGGATCTACCTTTTGGGCTTTGATGATCTGATCCGTAAGGGAAGGTTTCGCCACCAAGGTGGAAAGGAACCCTCGAGGAACAATGTGAAGGTTAAGCTTCCGAAATTCCTCGTGGAGAAGTGGTTGACTTTGTTGCAACATTAGGTTGTTGCAATAAGATTTACGACTTAGCGCATCAGCCATGACGTTGGCTTTTCCTGGGGTATAAGTTATTCCTAAGTCTAAATCTATGATCAACTCAACCCAACGTCTTTGCCTGAGATTCAAATCTGGTTGGGTAAATATGTACTTCAAACTTTGGTGATCGGTGTAGATTTCGCAACGATTACCAAGAAGGTAATGTCGCCAGGTTTTTAGTGCATGGACTATAGCTGCAAGCTCTAGATCATGAGTAGGATAGTTTTCCTCATGTGGGTGTAATTGCCGTGAAGCATAAGCAATTACGTGCCGATCTTGCATGAGAATACAGCCTAGTCCTTGTCGCGAGGCGCCGCAATAGATAACAAAGTCCTTAGAGAAATCTGGTGGTACCAACACGGAGCGTGGTTAAACGCCTTTTCGTTCTCGAAACCTGTGCTCACATTGTGGAGTCCACTCGAACTTTTTATCCTTCTTGAGGAGTTCAGTTAGAGGTTTAGCAACTTTGGAGAAGTTCTCGACAAAGCGGCGATAATAGCTCGCTAAGCCAAGGAAGTCGAACTTGCTTGACCGATTCGGTGGAGTCCAATTAAGGACGGCTTGAACTCGCTTCGGGGTTGACAGCAATACCTTTACCGTAAATTACATGTCCTAGATAGGTCACTTCGCAGCCAAAATTCGCATTTAGAAAACTTGGCATAAAGGCGATGCTCTCAAGTTTCATCAACACTAGCCTTAGATGTTCGCATGTTCTTCCTCGCTTTTGGAATAGATGAGTATATCATCGAGGTAAACCACGACTAATTTATCCAAATATTCCATGAAGATTGAGTTCATTAACCGGAGAAGGTGGTGGGGCGTTGGTTAAACCGAAGGACATGACGGTGTACTCAGATTGGCCATAACGAGTAACAAAGGCCGCTTTGGGAATGTCCCGCTTGGATTTTGATTTGATGGTAGCCTAACCTCAAATCCATCTTAGAGAAGACTGAGGATCCTGCGAGCTGATCATACAGATCGTTGATCCTGGGGAGCGGATACTTGTTCTTAATTGTGACCAGGTTGACGGGTCGATAATCTACAACCATCCGATCCGTACCATCCTTCTTCTTGACGAAGAGGACGGGGCAAGCCCAAGGAGATGAACTGGGACGGATGAAACCCTTTTTCAAGGCCTCATCGAGTTGTTTCTTAAGTTCGGCTAGTTCTAGGGGTGCCATCTTATAGGGTCTTCTAGAAATTGGGACAGTTCCTGGAATGAGGTCTATCACGAATTCAACATCTCCGCTGTGGGACACCGGCAATTCTTCTGAAAGACATCCGGAAAGTCACGGACTACCGGAACGCCTTCGAGGTCCGCAATGGACCGGCATTAAGAGAATATAGTTGGCGCTTGGATATTCGGGTCAAGACATTGACTATCTTTCCCGAGGGGTGCATAAGTTGAACAGTCCTAGAGAAACAATCAATCTTGGCATGATGGGTTGACATCCAGTCCATACCCAAGATGATATTTATATCCGAGGATTTGAGGGCTATCAACGATGCAAGGAAAACAAGTCTGTCGACCTGAATTTCATTTCCATGGCTTACTCTAGAGGTTTGCCATCTAGAACCCGGAGTAGAGATTTCCATGGTGGAAGGCATGTCACAGAATGCAGTGTTATGCAAACGAGCATAGTTTTCGGATATGAATGAATGAGATGCTCCAGTATCGAAAAGAACGGATGCCGGGTGGCAATTAACAAGAAGCGTACCGAGCACGACGTTAGGATCCTCTTGGGCCTCTTCAGCTGAGACACAATTAACATGGCCACGCGTCTTTGTGGTGGCGGCTTGGCATAGAACACCTTTCCTGCTGGCTTGCCACGGCCAACAGCTTTTGCAGGCTGGTTGGGGTTGGTCTGAGGACAATCGCGCATGTAGTGGCCTGATTCACCACATTTGAAGCACGTCACGGGGCTGGCGCGTAGAGGAGCATTGTTGGTTGGCCCACCATAGGGCTTAGCTGGTGCATACTGCTGAACTGGGCGAGGCGCCTGAAAGGATGGCCTCGGTGTGAATCTGGGTGGCAGGGCAGTATTAGGCACCCACACACGGCGCTTCGTGGTCCAAACGGATGAGGAACCCATGTCACGCCATGCTTGCGTGTTGCTTCAAATCGGTCGACCAGTTTCAGCGCTGATGGCTTTGTTAACAAGCTTCGGAAGGAGGTGCACTCATGCAAAGGAGATCTCGGCGGTTCGGGCTAAGTCCCTTGCGGAACCTTGCTGCTTCTTGGCGCTGGAGACCTCTTCATTGCATAGCGTGCGAGGTTACCAAACTCTCTCTACTGAGGGCGCCCACGGAGAGACGACCTTGGGTGAAACTGCAGAACTCCTCACGCTATTTATCCATGAGACCCTCCGAATGTGATGTTCACGGAAAGCCTCGCTGAATTCTGCCCAAGTAGTGACATGGCCAATCGGGCGATAGCCATATAGTTCTCCCACCGTAGATCGGGGCCTTCAAGATGATATGCAGCAAAGGTGACCTTGTCGCCTCGGCTACCGAGGCTGTAACGCAGCTTATGGGTAATGCCGCGGAGCCAGTCATCAGCGTCGAGAGGCTCGACGGAGTGGTGGAAGGTAGGTGGGTGTAACTTGATGAAGTCACTGAGCGACACCAAGTTATTTCTCTGATGATGAGCCGTGTTCTGTTCGATACGCTCCAGCAAACGGTTGGTCTCCGCTTTGTTTCTCTCGCCTCCAAAGATAACTTCGCCGAGAAGGAGGGTGAGGCAGGTTCGCTTCTCCAACTCTGCTGCCTTCGGCCTGCTCTGGCGGAGCAGGGTTGTTGCGGGTGTTAACCATCCTAGGAAAACAAGACCAGGATTTAGTCCAGGATGGCAAGATTCTGACATAGAAATGCGGAATGTAATGGATAACTCGGAATACGAGATGAACATCTGTATGACATGGTAGATACAGAAACTGCTTCTTTATTCCATTGTCATACACACCATACAGGGTTTAGTACAAGACCAAGCAAAGTACTACTACGGTGAAAGAAAGATTACATCTCGTCGGAGGCATACCAAGCTCCTATACATTATTTTTCTTACACCTCCGGAATTAGTACACACTAAGTCGTATTCCACGAGTCACGCAGGACGGTGGAAATACAACTATTACAATACTAGTGGAACTACTACTAACTCAGACGTCTCCGTAGTAGTTCTCATAGAAGTCCCCTCCGTGGCCTGGGAGTTCAACGTGATCGTCCGGAAACAGACGGTCCTGAGGAGCCTGTGGACCAAAAGGGCAAGGGTGAGGTCTTGGACCAACGAACGGTGGCCTGCGGGGACCACGAGGTGGGGTGATGCCCCCCACATCACGCCAGTCCATCATGTCCGGCAGAGCAGACCTGACAGGATACAAATCTCTCATATCCATATAACCAGCTTGAACAGCCGGTGCAAAACGAGTCAAGGTGGCCCAGTGATCAGCACGGGCGTTGAAGAGCTCCATCCTCAAGGCCCGACTCTCTCGGTCCTTGTCCTCGAGCAGCTCGGCGGTAGTACGGGTTAGTGAGTCCTCCTGACTGGAATCAGCATAGATGGCTCGAAGATAACCAAACGCTCCAGGAAGTGAACCCGGCATATACCGGAATTCGGTGTTGCGGAGCAGCCCAGTCCTGACTCGCATGATGGTCATCATGGAGTAAGCAGCATCTTGTACCGCCATATCAATAGTAACACCAAGCCCATAGGAGCTGTGAAGGGCCTCGGTGGAACCAGGATAAGAGGGAAACACCCTGACAGTGCAAAGATACTGGCTTTGATTAAAGTCTCGATACTGCTCTTCAACTGTGTATTCGGGATACCAACGATATCCCGCTTCGATCATAACCCGAACTAGCATGGCTGTATGACCGGTCACACCAATGCATCTGTCGATTTAACCACTTGATTTTGGTCACTAGTGGCCATCTGGAAGCATAACCATAATGCAAAGACATTAGAATTTCTGGCAGAATTTGGACAGCATAATGACTGTAAATGCTCAAAAGGATTTGAGACATTTCACAAGGAATTGCATAACCACTCAACAATTTCATATCAAGGTTCTGAGTCCAATTAGTAACATAACAGGATAGTAAAACTGAACCAGGCTTGTAACCATCAAACCTACAAGGTACTACTGATTAGTAACACGTGAGCCTAATAGAGAGAAGAGATCCTAATCCTTAACCCCGATGGAAGAATGGACCGACTCAGATCGTAATATCATGAGATAAAGGAGTAAAAAGAGCCTTACGTACCATCCCACAATCAATTCCCCTACATATAACTAAAGCATTTCTAGACTCAACATCGACCAGGTTTGGCTTGGAGAACCTACAGCAGTCCGCTCGATGCCAACGCTGTCAGACCCGACTCAATGTCACATCGATCTAGCTCAACACATCATATCACTTTGCGGCCTCACGCACGGTAACCCAACGGGTGTCGCCTTACCTTAGCCGGGACCGTTTATGCCTTTTGGCACACGATATGATAGTGTCGCTAGCATCCATATGAAAAGGAGCCCGGCTGACATGACTAGTCGTAAACCCAAAGTGGCATGACTTACAGGACAGCATCCATGACCCAAAGATCGAACGTGTCGGTCATCAACAAGTAAGTTCCGGGCTGTAGCACTGGGCTAGCAGACTCGATAAACCGGGTCAGTGGCGGCTAACAGACTCCGTACTCAATGCGTGACATTTCCCGAAGGGACAGGCACAGAACGAAGAAGGACACATGCCGGCCAGCCTAAGTGTTCGGAGCAAGAGCAAGCTACCAAGGCTCGGTGGAGACACTAGGAGACATTTCCGTAAGAGAGGCTACTAAAGATAAACAACTAGATAGTCGATCCCACACATACCAAGCATTTCAATCATACACACAATATGCTCGATATGTGCAAATACAACAAGGCATCACAACATGACTCTCGACACAAGTATTTTATTTAAAGGCTCGAGAGCCATACATATCATACACACAAGTACGGGTCACACGACCCACATACAAGTCATACAAGCATACAAGCCAACAATGAAGTGTTTTGTCCGAGTACGCATAACTAGTAAAATAAAAGAGGCTTGGGTAAGCCTAGCTATACTACATGGTCCTTCACTTGCTCAGATCACCACCGGCCTTAGTCTACTCATCGATGTCAACGCTCACGAAGAACCCGTCGGAAGGGTTTGTGGCATCTTCGAAAAATGTAAATTAAAGCAACATGAGTACAAAGGTACTCAAAGAAGACTTACATCGACCCTACATACATGCATATTATCAAGAAGGGTTGGTGGGGTTATTGCAGCAAGCCAGCTTTGACTCATGGCTAAGCTATCCCACGAGACACCAACTTGAAATAGTTTTATGACTCGAGTCCACTACTCATCACTTCAATACACCACCGAGGATCCACCTCTGCCTTCCTACGGAAGAGCCATCCTCGCACTCACGCTTATCTTGAGGCTTTTAGTAGTATCCATTTACTTGTCTATGAACTATATAGGCAACCAAGTAGTCCTTTATCATGACGCGGCTATTCGAATAGAAGATGTTAACCCTGCAGGGGTGTACTTCTTCATACACGCTCACCACTTATCGCCGTTTACACGACATGTACTCGGCAACCTTCAAGCGAAGCCCAACGTGGGTGTCGGCCACGACCTACCTAGACACCTAAGCCTCTAGTCCGTGTTTATCGCCTATTTGGGTTCCATCTATGAGGAGTTCCGCCAAGTCTCGCCACAGCCCCAAACGATGTGAACAAGGTTCCCGAGATACCAAACGGGCATCCGTACACCCGCCACGCACCTACCGCATCACAGCCCACCCCTACGGTCAGCGCTGTCCACGGCCTCCAATGAGGCTACAAACACCGTAAACTACTTGCAACTCCCGGACGTAAGACTAGGGTGAATAAGAAGTCGAGAGGGTCCATTGGTTTCGGGCCCAATGCATGGTAGTAGCTGAATCTTAAATCACACATACAGATCTCAAGCTTAAGGACGGCCTCAATGAAACAACCCACCATGTACTCCTACATGGCCTTTCATCGATACCTTTACCAAATCGTGTTCAACACCTTACTCTCGCATCGACTCGATCATTTCACTCTAGCCATCACCCGATGAACCGCACCGACACGACTCTAAGCATAGCAGGCATAGCAAGGTAGGAACAACACAATCATATGGCTCAATCAACTCCTACACATGCTAGTGGGTTTCATCTAGTTATTGTGGCAATGACAGTCATGCAGAGAAATGGGTTCAACTACCGCAGACACACAGCAGTTTGAATCGCGTTGTCTTAATGCAATGAACGAGAGCAGGAGCAAGAACATGGGATTTTATCGATATGATCAAATGGTTGGTTGCTTGCTCGACGGTTCGGTGCACGGGTATTGCTCTTCGTCGGGTTATCACGGTACTCCTCGAGGCGTAACCTCGCCGCAGAGAACACCGATACACAAGCATTACCAAACAAGATGCAACAATATGATGCATGCAATGAGACATGGCAAAATGAGTGCTTTGGGCTAATGCAACTAAGATCGATGGGTTTGGAGCATTTTGAACCAAAGATGCAATTTCCAAACTCATATATGATCATTTAAAGTGTTATATCTTGTTCTGTGATAAACAGTGGGTTAGCTTCTGTAAACATGCATGAAACCAGTACAGATGGATAGATTGGATTTTTCTGATCATTTTTCATATATAATTTGTTTCATTTGGAGTTACAGATTAATTTCTATGAATTTTTGAAGTTTGAAACATTTTCTGGAATTTCCTGTGTAAGAATAATTCCAGTAATTTAAATTATTGCGTCAGCACTATGTCATGATGACGTCAGTGGTCAACGGGCTGGTCAGGTCAAACTGACCAGTGGGTCCCGCATGTCAGTGGGTAGTTAAACTAATTAATTTAAGTTTTTAACTAATTTGATTTAGTTAGCGTAAGGGCCCACATGTCATACACCTGTGGGGTCAACCTGGCCCACCTGTGGTCAAAGCCGTGGTCAAACCCTCTGGCGTTTAGCCGCCGGCGAGCCCGACGCGGCGGTGGAAGTGGTTTTGCTGTTCCGCCACCAAATGAGCATGGAGGCCACCGGAGTGAAGCTGAGGACAAGCCGCAGCTCTTGGCGGAGTCCGTTGGGGTCGGGGTGGCCGGAGTTGGCGCCGGCGGCGATTTTGGCGGCCACCGGAGTGCGGTTGAAGTCGAACTCGTGCTGGGGTGTGCAGTGAGGTGCGGGAAGTGCCCAGTTAGTACCAACGCGATGTGGTGAACGCGATGGACACGGTGAGGTGGCCGGAGTGTGGCCGGGAGCACGTCGGCGACGAGGTCCGCGACGGCGAGTGCAGGTGAGCTTCGTGCGGTCGCTGTGGTGCACGGGAGCGAGAGAGAGAGGGTGGGGAAGGTAGCCCAGCTCACAGCGGTCGCGATGGAGCGGACGGCGTGGTCGGGGACGAGCTGATGCGGCGGCGGCGGCGGGGATCTTCGCGGTGGCGCTTGGGCGAGCTTGGTGCGGCGGCTTCGGGGCACGCGAGCGCTCGGGGCTCGGCTAGCTCGAAGGAGTGGACGGCGGCGGAGCTCCTGGACACGGTGGCGCGGCGTGGGGTCGACGGAGAGCGCGGCTACGGCGGTGGTGCGGCGACGGCGGCGTCGGCCATGGCTGGGGAGCGCGAGGGAGACGAGCTGGAGAGGCGAGGGGGTGTCTGGGGGTGCGGGAGAGAGAGGGGGAACGATCCCCGTCGTGGCAAGACGAGGGAGGTGGCGAGGCGGCGAGCAGGTGCGTGGCACCCATGCGGTGCTCGCCGTCGAGCACCACTGCGTGCTGGTCGGTAAGCAGCTCATTGGCCTGGATCTTGGGCTGGGCGGCCGCCAGTGGGCTGGCTAGTGGGCCGAGGCGCCAGGTAAGTTCCTTCTGTTTTCTGTTTTCTTTTTCTATTTTTCTGCAACTTTGTTGAGTTATTTAAAATACCAAAAAGGTTCTAAAATTCACCAAACTACTCCTGGTCCATTGTTGGAATATTTCCAACATGAAACATTTTAGTTTGGGAACATTTGGACATTTGAAATATTTTATAAATTTTAAATGCCCAAATTCAAATAGTTATGATTTAATTCAAAGACCTTAGGATGACCTAGGAAATTGTGCACCACTTTTGGCAAAGGTTCTGAACCAAGGCAAAAATGATGGACATTTTAGAAGGGCATTTCAGGTTCATCGAAAATATTTTTAGTAAACCCTAGTTTGTTTCAGAGGGGGCTGGGAGTTCTGGCAATCCCATTTCAGCTTTCTGTTGGAAAAAATAGACATGATGCAACACTCTAATGCAAGAACTAGCTAGGGTGTGACATTCATCCCCCGAGCCGCGAGTGCTGGGGTGTTCGGGATAACCTTGAGCACTCTTGTTCCCATTTTTGGGTCCATCTAGGGAGGCGCTCAACACAACAAACAAGGCGACCGGACTTATAATGCTTGAACACTCTCACTTAGCCATAGAATTCTATAATCTTAAATTTCGGCGAAGCCCCTGGTATTCGGAAGGCCGAATCCGGAGCGCTGTCCACGCCTTCGTCGGACATGGTCCAGAACTTTGCTCGAAGTGGCGTGAGTCTTTAAGGACCCGAAGAAACCTCTCGAACAGCGACTAGTCTCTCGCCTTATCATGCCAGTCAGTTTTAGCTTTCTCCATCGAGGCGCCGCCTGCTCAACCGGGCGCAATCGCAATGGTTCTCCCAAAGCCACCTTAGCCGATGAGCGGGCGTAAGGCACCAAAACATGGGAGCCGGGCAAACCCAACTATTGACCCAAGACATGATTCGGAGCTGATTCATATAATGCTATAAGTTCGGGGTGTCGCACTTATGAAAGTGTTCGGACTTATCACACCACAATGTGGGGAACATGAGCCCCTAGTGTATTAGGCCGTACCAAAATATACGGGTGCAAGATGTCATGTAATGAACATATATATATATATATAAGGTAATGTAATTGCAGTCGAAAAGTGCTGCATTATTTATTAAAGAAAGTCTGCTGTGAGTGCGGACTGATACAAATAGTGCGGTAAGCAAGGGATTTGGACTAGTTAAACATGTCCCCCTCCAGGGGCGGGTTGCAGACTTGGTGTATATAATCGAATGTAATACTCGTAATTGAGACCACCTGAGTGTTCGTTGCATCCTTCTTTCTTCCCTGGCTGTTGCATCATGAGTTCGGCGGGTTCACCGCCGGATAGGGCCTCTGGTTAACGGAGTCCTGTGTACACAAAGAAGTAGAGTAAAAAAGAAAAAAAGGGGGGCACACTTGCGAGCCCCTAGTGTGGTCGAGCCGCACTCTGGGTCCATTGTGATCGTACCCCTTCCCCTGCGCCCATGGTATCTCCAAAGCGTAATGATGTACGCGGATGGTTGTCCTTGCAATCATGCGAGGGCGGGGGTTAGGGCCGCATTGCTACGCGTGCTCTGATCGCGCCAGGTGGTCTTGGTTGGTATTGCTTCGGGCGCGTTTTGCTGTATCCGGCCGTTTAACGGCCGGACTCGAGAATTGCCTTAAAAGGTTGTTCTATACTTCTGCCGCGAGAGCCGCTGTATGTTCCTCCGTTCGGAGGGAGCGTTCCGTATTCCTGTTGACCGTGATGACTCCACGAGGGCCTGACATCTTCAGCTTGAGGTATACATAATGCGGCACCGCATTGAATTTTGCAAACGCGGTTTGTCCGAGCAGAGCGTGATAGCCGCTGCGAAACGGGACTATGTCGAAGATTAACTCCTCGCTCCGGAAATTGTTCGGGGATCCGAAGACCACTTCCAGTGTGACTGAGCCTGTACAGTTGGCCTCAACACCTGGCATGACACCTTTAAAGGTTGTCTTTGTAGGTTTAATCCTTGAGGGGTCTATGCCCATTTTGCGCACTGTATCCTGATAAAGCAGGTTCAGGCTACTACCGCCGTCCATCAGGACTCTCGTGAGGTGAAATCCATCGACAATTGGGTCTAAGACCAATGCGTGTTGGGGAACGTAGTAATTTCAAAAAAATTCCTACGTACACGCAAGATCATGGTGATGCATAGCAACGAGAGGGGAGAGTGTCGTCTCGCACCCTCGTGAGACCAAGCGAAGCGTTGACGCAACGTAGAGGAAGTAGTCGTCGCCCTCCCGATCCAACCGATCCAAGCACCGTTATTCGCACCTCCGAGTTCTTGACACACGTACAGCTCGATGGCGCGCCCGATCTCCGATCCAGCAGAGGCGCGGCGAGGAGTTCGTCAAGACGACGGCGTGGTGGACGATCTTGATGTTCTCTGTCGCAGGCTTCGCCTAAGCACCGCTACAATATGACCGAGGTGTAATATCGTGGAGGTGGGCACCGCACACGGCTAAGGAACGATCTCAAGGATCAACTTGTGTGTCTATGGGGTGCCCCTACCCCCGTATATAAAGGAGTGGAGGAGGGGGAGGCCGGCCTAGGGAGGAGGCGCGCTATAGGGGAGTCCTACTCCCACCGGGAGTAGGATTCCCCCTTTCCTAGTCCAACTAGGGATCCCTCCATGTAGTAGGAGTAGGAGACTAGGAAGGGGAAGAGAGAAGGGAAGGAAGGAGGGGGTGCGGCCCCTCCCCTTAGGCCAATTCGGACTAGGCCTTGGGGGGGCGCGCAGCCTGCCCTAGACAGCCCCTCTCTCTTTCCCGCAGGGCCCAATAAGGCCCAATACTTCTCCCCGGCGAATTCCCGTAACTCTCCGGTACTCCGATAAATACCCGAATGACTCGGAACCTTTCCGAACTCCGAATATAGTCGTCCAATATATCGATCTTTACGTCTCGACCATTTCGAGACTCCTCGTCATGTCCCCGATCTCATCCGGACTCGAACTCCTTCGGTACATCAAAACTCATAAACTCATAATATAAGCATCGCATCGAAACCTTAAGCGTGCGGACCCTACGGTTCGAGAACAATGTAGACATGACCGAGACACGTCTCCGTCAATAACCAATAGCGGACCTGGATGCCCATATTGGTTCCTACATATTCTACGAAGATCTTTATCGGTCGAGACCGCATAACAACATACGTTGTTCCCTTTGTCATCGGTATGTTACTTGCCGAGATTTGATCGCCGGTATCCAATACCTAGTTCAATCTCGTTACGGCAAGTCTCTTTACTCGCTTCAGAATACATCATCTCACAACTAACTCATTAGTTGCAATGCTTGCAAGGCTTAAGTGATGTGCATTACCGAGAGGGCCCAGAGATACCTCTCCGACATTCGGAGTGACAAATCCTAATCTCGAAATACGCCAACCCAACAAGTACCTTTGGAGACACCTGTAGAGCACCTTTATAATCACCCGATTCGTTGTGACGTTTGGTAGCACACAAAGTGTTCCTCCGGTAAACGGGAGTTGCATAATCTCATAGTCATAGGAACATGTATAAGTCATGAAGAAAGCAATAACAACATACTAAACGATCGGGTGCTAAGATAACTAAATGGGTCATGTCAATCAGATCATTCAACTAATGATGTGATCCCGTTAATCAAATAACAACTCTTTGTCCATGGTTAGGAAACATAACCATCTTTGATTAACAAGCTAGTCAAGTAGAGGCATACTAGTGACACTCTGTTTGTCTATATATTCACACATGTATTATGTCTCCGGTTAATACAATTCTAGCATGAATAATAAACATTTATCATGATATAAGGAAATAAATAATAACTTTATTATTGCCTCTAGGGTATATTTCCTTCAGTCTCCCACTTGCACTAGAGTCAATAATCTAGATCACATCACCATGTGATTAACATCGATAGTTCACATCATCATGTGATTAACACCCATAGTTCACATCGCCATGTGACCAACACCCAAAGGGTTTACTAGATTCAGTAATCTAATTCACATCGCTATGTGATTAACACCCAAAGAGTACTAAGGTGTGATCATGTTTTGCTTGTGAGAGAATCTTAGTCAACGGGTCTTTCACATTCAGATCCGTTATGTATTTTGCAATTTTCTATGTCTACAATGCTCGCACGGAGCTACTCTAGCTAATTGCTCCCACTTTCAATATGTATCTAGATCGAGACTTAGAGTCATCGGATCGGTGTCAAAACTTGCATCGACGTAACCCTTTACTTACGAACCTTTTGTCACTTCCATAATTGAGAAACATATCCTTATTCCACTAAGGATAATTTTGACCGCTGTCCATGATCTACTCCTAGATCACTATTGTACTCCTTGCCAAACTCAAAGCAGGGTATACAATAGATCTGGTACACAGACATGGCATACTTTATAGAACCTATGGCCAAGGCATAGGGAATGACTTTCATTCTCTTTCTATCTTCTGCCGTGGTCGGGTTTTGAGTCTTACTCAATTTCACACCTCGTAACACAAGCGAGAACTCTTTCATTGACTTTTCCATTTTGAACTACTTCAAAATCCTTTCAAGGTATGTACTCATTGAAAAAACTTATCGAGCGTCTTGATCTATCTCTATAGATCTTGATGCTCAATATGTAAGCAGCTTCACCGAGGTCTTTCTTTCAAAAATTCCTTTCAAACACTCCTTTATGCTTTGCAGAATAATTCTACATTATTTCCGATCTACAATATGTCATTCACATATACTTATCGAAATGCTTGTAGTGCTCCCACTCACTTTCTAATAAATACAGCTTCACCGCAAGTCTCAGATAAACTATATGCTTTGATCAACTTATCAAAGCGTATATTCCAACTCCGAGATGCTTGCACCAGTCCATAGATGCACATTTTGTTAACACCTTTAGGATCGACAAAACCTCTTGGTTGCATCACATACAACTCTTCTTTAATAACTCCATTAAGGAATGCAGTTTTGTTTATCCATTTGCCAGATTTCATAAAATGCGGCAATTGCTAACATGATTCGGACAGACTTTTAAGCATCGATAACGAGTGAGAAAATCTCATTGTATTCAACATTTGAACTTTTGTCAAAAACCTTTTTCGACAAGTCTAGCTTTGTAGATAGTAACACTACTATCAGCGTCCGTCTTCCTCTTGAAGATCCATTTATTTTCTATAGCTTGCCGATCATCGGGCAACTCCACCAAAGTCCACACTTTGTTCTCATACATGGATCTCATCTCGATTTCATGGCCTCAAGCCATTTCATGAATCTGGGCTCATCATCACTTCCTCATAGTTCGTAGGTTCATCATGGTCTAGTTACATGACTTCCGAACAGGATTACCGTACCACTCAGTGCGGATCTCACTCTGGTTTACCTACGAGATTCGGTAGTAACTTGATCTGAAGTTACATGATCATCATCATTAGCTTCCTCACTAATTGGTGTAGTAGTCACAGAACAGATTTCGTGATGAACTACTTTCAATAAGGGAGAAGGTACAATTACCTCATCAAGTTCTACTTTCCTCCCACTCACTTCTTTCGAGAGAAACTCCTTCTCTAGAAAGGATCCATTTATTAGCAACGAATGTTTTGCCTTCGGATCTGTGATAGAAGGTGTACCCAACAATTTCCTTTGGGTATTCTATGAAGACGCACTTCTCGATTTGGGTTTGAGCTTATCAGATGAAACTTTTTCACATAAGCATCGCAGCCCCAAACTTTAAGAAACGACAACTTTGGTTTCTTGCTAAACCACAGTTCATATAGTGTCGTCTCAACGGATTTAGATGGTGCCCTATTTAACGTGAATGCAGCTGTCTCTAATGCATGATCCCAAAACGATATTGGTAAATCGGTAAGAAACATCATAGATTGTACTATATCCAATAAAGTACGGTTATGATGTTCCGACACACCATTATGATGTGGTGTTCCAGGTGGCATGAATTTGTGAAACTATTCCACATTGTTTTAATTGAATACCAAACTCGTAACTCAAATATTTGTCTCCATGATCAGATCGTAGAAACCTTATTTTCTTGTCGCGATAATTTTTCCACTTCACTCTGAAATTCTTTGAACCTTTCAACTATTTCAGACTTATGTTTCATCAAGTAGATATACCCATATCTGCTCAAATCATCTATGAAGGTCAGAAAATAACGATACCCGCCGCGAGCCTTAACACTCATTGGATCGCATACATCAGTATGTATTATTTCCAATAAGTCAGTTGCTCGCTCCACTATTCCGGAGAACGGAGTCTTAGTCATCTTGCCCATGAGGCATGGTTCGCAAGCATCAAGTGATTCATAATCAAGTGATTCCAAAATCCCATCAGATGGAGTTTCTTCATGCGCTTTACACCAATATGACCTAAACGGCAATTACCACAAATAAGTTGCACTATCATTATTAACATTGCATCTTTTGGTTTCAATATTATGAATATGTGTATCACTACGATCGAGATCCAATGAACCATTTTCATTGGATATGTAACCATATAAGGTTTTATTCATGTAAATGAACAACAGTTTATTCTCTTACTTAAATGAATAACCGTATTGCAATAAACACGATCAAATCATATTCATGCTCAACGCAAACACCAAATAACATTTATTTAGGTTCAACACTAATCCCGAAAGTATAGCGAGTGTGCGATGATGATCATATCAATCTTGAAACTACTTTCAACACACATCGTCACTTTACCCTTAACTAGTTTCTGTTTATTCGCAACTCCTGCTTTGAGTTACTACTCTTAGCAACGAACCAGTACCAAATACCGAGGGGTTGCTATAAACACTAGTAAAGTACACATCAATAACATGTATATCAAATATACCTTTGTTCACTTTGCCATCCTTCTTATCCACCAAATATTGGGGCATTTCCGCTTCAAAGGACCATTTCCTTTGCAGTGTAAGCACTTTCGGTTTCAGTGCTTTGGTCCAGCTTGGAGCTTCTTCACGGGAGTGACAACTTGCTTGTCTTTCCACTTGAAGTTCCCTTCTTTCCCTTTGCCCTTTTCTTGAAACTAGTGGTCTTGTCAATCATCAACACTTGATGCTCTTTCTTGATTTCTACATTCATCGATTTCAACATCACGAAGAACTCGGGAATCATTTTCATCATCCCTTGCATACTATAGTTCATCACGAAGTTCTACTAACTTGGTGATGGTGACTAGAGAATTCTGTCAATCACTATCTTATCTCGAAGATTAACTCCCACTTGATTCAAGCGATTGTAGTACCTGGACAATCTGCACATGCTCACTAGTTGAGCGATTCTCCTCCATCTTTTAGCTATAGAACTTGTTGAAGACTTCATATCTCTCAACTCGGTATTTGCTTGAAATATTAACTTCAACTCCTGAACATCTCATATGGTCCATGACGTTCAAAACGTCTTTGAAGTCCCGATTCTAAGCTGTTAAGCATGGTGCACTAAACTATCAAGTAGTCATCATATTGAGCTAGCCAAACGTTCATAACGTTTGCATCCGCTCTGCGCAATAGGTCTGTCACCTAGCGGTGCATTAAGGACATAATTCTTCCGTGCAGCAATGAGGATAAACCTCCGATCACGGATCGAATCCGCATCATTGCTACTAACATTTTCAACACAATTTTCTCTAGGAACATATCAAAATAAACATATGAAAGCAACAACGCAAGCTATTGATCTTACAACATAATTTGCAAAATACTACCAGGACTAAGTTCATGATAAATTTAAGTTCAATTAATCATATTACTTAAGAACTCCCACTTAGACAGACATCTCTCTAGTCATCTAAGTGATCACGTGATCCAAATCAACTAAACCATAACCGATCATCACGTGAGATGGAGTAACTTTCAATGGTGAACATCTTATGTTGATCATATCTACTATATGATTCACGCCGACCTTTCGGTCTTCGTGTTCGAGGCCATATCTGCATATGCTAGGCTCGTCAAGTATAACTGAGTATTCTGCGTGTGCAAAACTGGCTTGCACCCGTTGTAGATGGACGAGAGCTTATCACACCCAATCATCACGTGGTGTCCGGGCACGACGAACTTTGGCAGCGGTGCATACTCGGGAGAACACTTCTTGATAATTTTAGTGAGAGATCATCTTAAAATGCTACCGTCAATCAAAGCAAGATAAGATGCATAAATGATAAACATCACATGCAATCAATATAAGTGATATGATATGGCCATCATCATCTTGTTCTTGTGATCTCCATCTCCGAAGCACCATCATGATCACCATCGTCACCGGTAGCGACACCTTGATCTCCATCGTAGCATCGTTGTCGTTTCGCCATCTATTGCTTCTCGACTATCGCTACCGCTTAGTGATAAAGTAAAGCAATTACAGGCGTTGCATTTCATACAATAAAGCGACAACCATATGGCTCCTGCCGATTGCCGATAACTTCGTTACAAAACATGATCATCTCATACAATAAAATATAGCATCATGTCTTGGCCATATCACATCACAACATGCCCTGCAAAAACAAGTTAGACGTTCTCTACTTTGTTGTTGCAAGTTTTACGTGGCTGCTACGGGCTTAAGCAAGAACCAATCTCACCTACGCATCAAAACCACAACGATAGTTTGTCAAGTTGATGCTGTTTTAACCTTCGCAAGGACCGGGCGTAGCCACACTCGGTTCAACTAAAGTTGGAGAAACTGACACCCGCTAGTCACCTGTGTGCATAGCACGGCGGTAAAACCAGTCTCACATAAGCGTACGCGTAATGTCGGTCCGAGCCGCTTCATCCAACAATACCGCCGAACCAAAGTATGACATGCTGGTAAGCAGTATGACTTCTATCGCCCACAACTCACTTGTGTTCTACTCGTGCATATAACATCAAACCATAAAACCTAGGCTCGGATGCCACTGTTGGGGAACGTAGTAATTTCAAAAAAATTCCTACGTACACGCAAGATCATGGTGATGCATAGCAACGAGAGGGAGAGTGTTGTCTACGTACCCTCGTGAGACCGAAGCGAAGCATTGACGCAACGTAGAGGAAGTAGTCGTCGTCCTCCCGGTCCAACCAATCCAAGCACCGCACTCCGGCACCTCCGAGTTCTTGACACACGTACAGCTCGATGGCGCACCCGATCTCCGATCCAGCAGAGGCGCTGGAGGAGTTCCGTCGAGACGACGGCGTGGTGACGATCTTGATGTTCTCCTGTCGCAGGGCTTCGCCTAAGCACCGCTACAATATGACCGAGGTGTAATATCGTGGAGGGGGGCACCGCACACGGCTAAGGAACGATCTCAAGGATCAACTTGTGTGTCTATGGGGTGCCCCTACCCCCGTATATAAAGGAGTGGAGGAGGGGCAGGCCGGCCTAGGGAGGAGGCGCGCAATAGGGGAGTCCTACTCCCACCGGGAGTAGGATTCCCCCTTTCCTAGTCCAACTAGGGATCCTTCCATGTAGTAGGAGTAGGAGACTAGGAAGGGGAAGAGAGAAGGGAAGGAAGGAGGGGGTGCGGCCCCTCCCCTTAGGCCAATTCGGACTAGGCCTTGGGGGGCGCGCAACCTACCCTAGGCAGCCCCTATCTCTTTCCCGCAGGGCCCAATAAGGCCCAATACTTCTCCCCGGCGAATTCCCGTAACTCTCCGGTACTCCGATAAATACCCAAATGACTCGGAACCTTTCCGAACTCCGAATATAGTCATCCAATATATCGATCTTTACGTCTCGACCATTTCGAGACTCCTCGTCATGTCCCCGATCTCATCCGGGACTCCGCACTCCTTCGGCACATCAAAACTCATAAACTCATAATATAACTGTCATCGAAACCTTAAGCGTGCGGACCCTACGGTTCGAGAACAATGTAGACATGACCGAGACACGTCTCCGGTCAATAACCAATAGCGGGACCTGGATGCCCATATTGGTTCCTACATATTCTACGAAGATCTTTATCGGTCAGACCGCATAACAACATACGTTGTTCCCTTTGTCATCGGTATGTTACTTGCCCGAGATTTGATCGTCGGTATCAATACCTAGTTCAATCTCGTTACCGCAAGTCTCTTTACTCGTTTAAATACATCATCTCACAACTAACTCATTAGTTGCAATGCTTGCAAGGCTTAAGTGATGTGCATTACCGAGAGGGCCAAGAGATACCTCTCCGACATTGGGAGTGACAAATCCTAATCTCAAATCGCCAACCCAACAAGTACCTTTGGAGACACCTGTAGAGCACCTTTATAATCACCCGATTACGTTGTGACGTTTGGTAGCACACAAAGTGTTCCTCCGGTAAACGGGAGTTGCATAATCTCATAGTCATAGGAACATGTATAAGTCATGAAGAAAGCAATAGCAACATACTAAACGATCGGGTGCTAAGCTTACTGAATGGGTCATGTCAATCAGATCATTCAACTAATGATGTGATCCCGTTAATCAAATAACAACTCTTTGTCCATGGTGAGGAAACATAACCATCTTTGATTAACAAGCTAGTCAAGTAGAGGCATACTAGTGACACTCTGTTTGTCTATATATTCACACATGTATTATGTCTCCGGTTAATACAATTCTAGCATGAATAATAAACATTTATCATGATATAAGGAAATAAATAATAACTTTATTATTGCCTCTAGGGCATATTCCCTTCAATGCGGCGAATCCGCCATGGCGTATGCTGGTCGGATGGTCTCTTCGATCGAAAGTGATCGGACAAGAGGACCATGGATTGAACTTCGGGGCGACTGGCTCCATTGCATAGACGTCCCTTAGTGCGCGCTTCCTCTCCCTCTTGGGTATATGGGTTGCGTAAATCATGTTCACCGTCCGCACTTGTGGGGGAAAACCCTTCTGTCCTCTACTGTTCTGCGGTCGGGTCTCCTCCTCGTCATCGCTGTTTAGCCCCTTGTCATTGTTTTCGGCAATTAACTTGCCTGCCTGCTTGAACACCCAGCAATCTCTATTAGTGTGATTAGCTGGTTTTTCAGGGGTGCCATGTATCTGGCATAAGCGGTCGAGTATTCGGTCCAAGTTGGACGGACCCGGAGTGGTTCTATTGAATGGCTTCTTCCGTTGACCAGGTTTAGAGCCTCGGAATCCGGCGTTGACTGCCGTATCCTCCTTATCGTCGCCGTTACTGCGGCGTTTATTTTTGTTTCGACGTGACATGCCGTTGCTGTTCTTAGTATCCGGACTACCAGAATTTTTACGGAGATTGTTGCTGCGAGCTAGCCAGCTATCCTCTCCCGCGCAAAAGCGGGTCATTAATGATGTGAGAGCTGCCATGGATTTCGGCTTTTCCTGCCCCAGGTGCCGGGCTAGCCATTCGTCCCGGATGTTATGTTTGAAGGCTGCAAGGGCCTCTGCATCCGGACAGTCGACAATTTGATTTTTCTTTGTCAAGAACCGTGTCCAGAATTGTCTGGCCGATTCGTCTGGCTGCTGAATAATGTGGCTTAGGTCATCGGCGTCTGGTGGTCGCACGTACGTGCCCTGGAAGTTATCGAGGAATGCGGCTTCCAGGTCTTCCCAACACCCAATTGACTCTGCGGGCAAGCTGTTGAGCCAATGCCGAGCTGGTCCTTTAAGCTTGAGTGGGAGGTACTTGATGGCGTGGAGATCGTCGCCGCGGGCCATATGGATGTGGAGAAGATAATCTTCGATCCAAACCGCGGGGTCTGTTGTGCCATCGTAGGATTCGATGTTTACGGGTTTAAACCCTTCAGGGATTTGGTGATCCATTACTTCGTCAGTGAAGCATAGCGGGTGTGCGGCGCCTCTGTATTGAGCAATATCACGACGTAGCTCAAGAGAGCATTGTCTGCTATGTTCGGCCCGGCTGGAGTTATTGTATCCGACGCGACAATATTTGTCATGGGTCGTGGGGCGCCCACGTGATCCGTAGATGGATCTGGATTGCCTTGCTTTGTCCTCAATATATCTCGCAAGTCCGGTAGCGTTCCTCTTGGCCGTACTTTTGGAGCGATGCGGGGTACGGTCTTGGCTGGGGCCTGGATGCCTCTCATCACGACCACGGGGTGGTCGGTCAGCCGTATCGTCTTGCTGGTGATGGAGGTATGTATGCTTCCTCCTCTAATCGGGGAGCAGCTTGCGTCTTAGGTAGCTTTTGGAGGCGTTCGAGTTTATACTCTTGACGCGAGGACCTCGGTCCATCGATCGGCGGCGGTCTGATCAGCTTGAAGTTGTTGCTGCTTTTCTTTAGGATGTTTGCTTTGTGGCGATAAGCCTGCGCTTGAAACGCTCTTGTTCGACGGGATCCTCGGTGCGAAGAATTAAATCGTCGTTGAGGCTTGCTTCGTCTTGGAGGGAGGCATATAGTTATGATCCTCAACCTCTTCGCTGCCGCCCTCTCATGAGGGCTTGTTTACCATCCTCTGCGCTGAGTCTTGCTGGAGGGATTGTCTTCGGCACTCTCGGGGTATTATTATCTCTGTGCGGAATCTCCATTCTTCTTTGTGGCGGGATTTAGAGCGGCGCCGCTGCGCCTGGCGTTTGGGCTGCTTCTTTAAAGAATCTGCCTCCGCTGCTTCTTCGTCGTCCCCGTCTTTTGGGGTGTCCACCATGTATATGTCGTATGACGAGGTGGTCTTCCAGTGCCCTGTAGGCGTTGGTTCCTGTTCGTCTCCGGCATCGTCGTCCATAGCGTCGATGTCATCGGAGTCGTAGTCTAGCATGTCGGTTAGATCGTCGACAGTGGCTACAAAGTGGGTGGTGGGTGGGCTCTGAATTTCTTCATCGTCCGTACCCCAACCATCCTGGCCATAGTCCGGCCAGGACTCTCCCGACAACGAGAGATGCTTTAGCGAATTTAGGATGTCGCCAAAGGGCGAGTGTTGGAAGATGTCCGCGGTGGTGAATTCCATGACCGGCGCCCAATCCGAATCGATTGGTAGGGGCGTGGGAGGTTCGGAGTCCGGCAAGGAGTCCGGCACCTCGGAATCACGAGTTTTGCGAGGGACAAGATCAGTGTTCGGCTCCATCGCCGTGGAAGTTGAAGCCCCCGAGGAGGTGTCCATCCACCGATCCTCTATCTGGGCAATCGGCTCCGGACTAATGGCCGGAGCGGACTCGTGTGCGGCCACCAAGGCACTGTTCGGCGGCAGAGCTAGATCATGCCCATCACAACAGTGCGGCGCGCTTGGCTGTGGCTCGAGTCCGTCGAAGATCAAGTCTCCGCGGACATCGGCCGTGAAGTTTAGGCTTCGAATCGACCGCGGCCAGGGCGAAGCTTCGATCTGCTCCAGATGGCCAGCGAATTAGCCCACAATCGCGAAGCCGCCCGAATCTGAAGATCTGTCCGGGAGAAAAGTCTCACCACGACAGCGTCGTTGGTTGAAGATGCCATCGGGCCTATCGGTGGCGACACGAGGAACTCTCAATGAAAGCACCAATGTCGGTGTCAAAACCGGCGGATCTCGGGTAGGGGGTCCCGAACTGTGCGTCTAGACGGATGGTAACAGGAGGCGAGGACACGATGTTTTTACCCGGTTCGGGCCCTCTCGATGGAGGTAAAACCCTACGTCCTGCTTGATTAATATTGATGATATGGGTAGTACAAGAGTAGATCTACCACGAGATCAAGGAGGCTAAACCCTAAAGCTAGCCTATGGTATGATTGTTGTAATGTATGTTGTCCTACGGACTAAAGCCCTTCGGTTTATATAGACACCGGAGGAGGCTAGGGTTACACAGAGTCGGTTACAATGGTAGGAGATCTACATATCCGTATCGCCAAGCTTGCCTTCCACGCCAAGGAAAGTCCCATCCGGACACGGGACGGAGTCTTCAATCTTGTATCTTCGTAGTCTTGGAGTCCGACGGATAATGATAGTCCGGTTGTTCGGACACCCCCTAGTCCAGGACTCCCTCAGAAACCCTTTGCACGTTGTATACAGATGAAGAGGTGAAGCACGCTCTTTTCAGATGTTCCCATCCAAGGCACCAGGCCTGGATGGTTTTCCAGCTCATTTCTACCAACGTCACTGGGATTTATGTGGCGACGGAATAACAGCGGTTGTCATGAGGATAATCAGAGGAGAATAAAGCCCTGGCAGCATTAATGACACAGTACTTGTTTTGATCCCAAATGTAACGAGCCCAACCTTGGTAACCCAGTTCACACCTATTAGCCTCTGCAATGTTCTATACAGAATAGCATCGAAGGTGGTGACTAGTAGGCTGAAGGTCATCCTGCGTGACATTATCTCAGGAACAGTCAGCATTTGTGCCTGGTAGACTCATTACTGACAATATAATTTGTGCTTATTAGATATGAAAAGAAACAAGTCAAGATCTAACGGTTTTTGTGCGCTGAAGTTAGATACTTTATGGGCTTTTTGAGCTGGTGCCCTCAACAAAACCTTGTTTGTTCGTCTTTGTGTGTGTGGGAGGGGGGGGGCGCTGAGTTTGTACCTTGTTTATATTGCAATGGTTGTTTTATATATAAAACGGGGCGAAAGCCTATTTTGGTACTATATGCTTGTAACGTGTGAGCTCTAGAATGAGTGCAACACAAGAATTTTCAACAAGTTTGCTCCGCCGACTATCAAAGATCCATTACGAGGCCAAGACTTGGGGGCTAGAGGGTGCAACTCATTTGTGTAATATCATACCGGTAGAGTAGGTTATGTTTTTAGTGTCCGTTTAACTGCCTTCGGGCTCTCCAAAATGTTATAAACTCTCTTGCTTAAAAATTAATTAATGTAGCAAGCCTTTTGCTCTCTGAATGTTAATGCTATAGTTAATAGTAGTACCATGCGATACATTTTTCTGAAAGATAAACAGGAAACCACGGTTGCCTCCCCTCACCATTACTCAGAATGAAACAGGATACAAAGTCATGGGTTCCTCAGTGTTTCCTCAAACTAGAGCTCATAAGGAGCAATACAATCCAGACGATAAAAGAGAAACAACGCTACCAGAACTACAGCAGTGAATAGAAGTGAAGGAACAGATAACCGATACTCCAGAGCGTAGATGTTGCGGATCTCCGTCAGCTTTGATTTGACCGCATCTGAAGGTAGCAAGGTTGAGCCCATCACAATATCAGCCCGAGGCAACTGCACCGGGAAATGGATACAGTATATTAAACTAAATACCTTGTCTGCAACTCTCAGATCTCTAGCTGCGATCTTCTTCCATGCATCTTGTCACGCGGGCTCGTTTGGGACGAGGGTCAGAACCAACCCACGGTGGCAGCTCGGCATTAGAGCAATCCTGTCCAAATCGGACTTGGAGTACTTGTGCTTATATGTATATTTAAGCCCAAGCTCCTTATCCCCGATCATGAAGACGCTGCTCTGTCTGTAATCGTTTAGCTTGCACACAAACCGGTCCGACCTCTTCTGCAACGATTTATGAGAAGCTCTGTAGACACCAACATCACCCACCTTCTCGTTCCACAAACCATCGTAGGTCCAGCCGGAGACAGACGACGCGTCGGCCCAATCGGCGGGGAGAGGGAATGGCATGTCCATGTCGTCGTCCCAGCACATGTCACCGCCGAACACGACGTTTTCCGCGCTGCTCAGAGCCGCGACGGCGTGCTCCGCCTGCGTGTAGCGCTCCATGCAGCCCATCGATTCTGGTGGGCAGGGGCATTCCAGCTGCGTCGTGGCAATGCGGATTGGCTTCATGGACGTTGACCCGGGGCATGGGTTGATGTCAGCCTCCAGGTAGCTTTTTCCTGTCGACGTAGTGGTGAACTTCCAGCACGTGTAGTTCTCCAGTGGAGTCTTGCTCAGCTGTGACAAATCCGATACACACGTCTATTAATTTTTGCGTCAGATATTAGCATGACGAGCAAGTCAGTAGTGAACCAAAGAACGAAAGAAGTACGAGGGGTTTGGTGGCAGGAAGACTACCATCATGCAGAAGTTCTTCTCTTTCTTTTGTTCCTGCGAGATGGGTGAAGAATGGTAGTCTTTCCACCACGACGAGTTCTGAAAAATCCTGAGAATGTATGGCGTGATTTCCTGGACACGCCAAACTACGGTCAGGCAAGTTAAGAATTTAATGACCTCTCTGATTCACAGGATTGTAAATGCTCATTGTAAACGGTGGATAGGTTTCTCTATCCTTTCTTCTATGAATATATGATACCCTTACTTGTGCGTATGCTAGAAAAAATGGCATGCTCATCTCAATCATACAGGATTTTGGGTTGTTTGATTGCATCATAGGATTCTTTAAAAGAGGTTTGAGTGGATGCTAGAATTCAATTCTTTGAATCAAACAACCAACATAGAAAAAATTCCTAAGGATTCTAAACCTCTAAAATTCCCCTTTGAATCAAAGGAGTCCTAAGCAGGTGAACCCCAAAGAAAAATCGTTACCTGCTGGAAGAAAATGACATCTGGTGAATGCTTATAGACGAGGCCGCTGATGGCCTGCATCCGTTTGTAGACCACGACATCCTCCCGGGACCAGACATTGTAAGTCATGAACTTGACCTCCTTGGGATCCTTCAAATGAATTTCAACAACACAAAGTGAGATGCAACGGTTCAAAACCTCTCTGAATGGTCGATAGCTAATAATATTCGGAGGCGGCGGAGGATACGAATAAGCAGATTTCAGAAACCTTATTTCGAACATTTAGACGAACAACTTAAGATATCGACAGATGTAAGTTACCATACAAAACTCGTGCCTGTAAATGTGGCGAACGATGGATCGTGTTACCATTTCTCCCAGCCGGATGGTATGGAGGCGGTGCACACATGCACCAGAAACTTTGCCTTTCAAATGATGATCCTGGCTTGATACAAGCCGAGCGTTAGACCAAAGATCATATATAGAGAGAATACTGGTTGGGCGAAACAACCATAAATACGTACCGGGAACGAAGAGGCACCTCGTAGTACTGATTACTGGAGTTTATCAAAACGAAAGGTCCTGTGGAATGTAAATGGTCATCTCTGAAGAGTCTGAACCTGGACGTGCGCGTGTGCATGTAATTATGTATACGGTGTTGGAACCAAGAACGCCTACAGGCTCTAGTTCACGGCAACAATGGCGAGAGGAGATCAATGACTCAGGTGGTTTTTGCGCTGCGTACTGTTGTAGCTTTTCCCGTTTTCCTCTTCTCTTATTTATACTGAGATTACAGAAGAAAAGATCAACTCCACACGCGAGCAGACCGGTCGTGCCATCCCACGACGCTCGACGTGCGAGTGATGCGCGCGTGCCGCGAGCTACGCTGCATGCCATCCCATGCAACACTGGCGGGCGCGCCAAGCTAGCTAACTACTAACTGAAACTAGGATCGGCCTCGTCGTGTACAGGCACACGTGACTCGGTCGTTTATTTGCTAACTGAAAGAAAACGAAGCTAGCTACTGAACCGGGCTAGGAAATACACGTTCAACATTTCACCCCCTAATTCCGACGCCCGGTGCTCACCACTCCGACGCCAACCTTCTGCCTCATTTCAACAAACTTGATCCGGCCGAGCGCCTTGGTGAGGAAATCAGCAAGCTGTCTGTCAGTGCCGACGTGGTCGACGTCCACCTTGCCGTCTTCGATGCACTCACGAATGAAATGATATCGGATGTCAATGTGCTTACTTCTGTCGTGGTGCACGGGGTTCTTGCTCAGAGCAATCGCCGACTTGTTGACGACGCGCAGCTTCGCCCTCGTCGGAGTGTCGCCGGTGAGCTCGCCGAGGAGCCTACACAGCCACACGCCTTGGCAGGCTGCGGTTGCCGCCGCCATGTACTTAGCCTCGCAAGACGAGACGGCGACGACCTTCTGCTTGTGAGAAGTCTATGTGATCGGGCTGGAGTTGAGGAAGAAGACCACTCCCGTTGTGCTCCGCCGATCGTCAACGTCGCCGGCGTGATCGCTGTCGCTGTAGCCGATCACTTCCGGCGCTGCTGCACCACCTTGCTTGTAACAGCAACCATGATTCAGTGTGCCACTGACGTAGCGCAGTATTTGCTTGACAGCAGCCCAGTGCGCCTCCGCCGGCGCCTCCAAGTACCTGCTCACCATGCCAACAGAGAACGAGATGTCTGGCCTCGTGTTGCAGAGGTACCGCAGGCTCCGGCGATGCTACATGTATCGTGTGGCATCAACGGGCTCGCCGGCGCCGGTCTTGCCAAGCTTCAGCCGATTCTGCATCGGCGTGTCTGCGAGTTGCACCCCTCATCCCTGCTGCATCCAAGATCTTGGCCGCGTACGCGCCCTGGCAGAGAGTGATCGCACCGGCCTTCTGTTGAACTTCTATGCCAAGGTAATAGCACAGAAGCCCAAGATCGCTCATGTCAAACAGATTCTTCATCTGCTCCTTGAACGCTGCAATTTCTTCGTCGCGGTATCGGTGATGATCAAGTCGTCGGCGTGAAGCGCCGACAAGCAGAGTCGACGCGCCCGCACCCTCCTGTACACCGCGTGCTCAAGGGGCTGCGCTCGCCCCGGCGACACGACGCGAGCGTCGAGCTTGGCATTCAAGCCCGTGGCGCTGCCGAGCCGTCTGATTGCCTTCCGGGCGCAGCACCTTTCCCGCGTCGCCGCCGATGACGAAACCCGGCGGCTGGTGCACGTACACTTCTTCACGGAGATCACCATTCAGAAATGCGGACTTCACGTCCATGTGATGGACTTGCCAGCCTCGATGCGCCGCGAGTGCTAACAGCAGCCGCACAGTTTCCATGCGCGCTACCGGAGCGAACACCTTGTCGCAGTCCACGCCTTGCCGCTGCGCGTACCCCTTCGCCACCAGCCTCGCCTTGTGCTTCACCGTGTTGCCGGCGGCGTCCCTCTTGATCTTGTATACCCACTTGAGCCCTATAGCTCTGTGGCCGGGCGGGAGCGTGGCGAGTTCCCACGTGCCATTGTCGCGGATCGCTGCGAGCTCGGCGTCCATGGCACGCTTCCAGCACGCCTCGTCAAATGCCTCATCGACGCTGTCCGGCTCCTCCGCAGCCACGAGGCACAGCCCGACGTGCTCTTCCCTCGCCGCCGCGTCCAGCTCCGCGAGTACATGCTTCATCTTGCGGTAGCGGGTCGGAGTGTAGTCGAGGTCGTGGCGCTCACTGTCGTTGTCCGGCGGCGTGGCCCAACCGTCCTCCATGGACATGGGCGTGCTGCCTGCTAACGTCATGGGAGGCGACCCTGCCGCCCCGGAGGACGAAGAGCTGGCGCTGATTGGTGTAGCGGAGACCGCCGGAGAGGCTGCCGGAGAGCCAGTGCGTGTCGGCGATGATAGCTCGTTGTGCTCTTCGTCTCTGTAGGTGACCACAAGGTGTTCGACCGCGGGCGCGGCGTCTCCGTTGGCCGTGGTCGTCCAGTCCCACTTCCTCTGCTCCTCAAAGGTGACGTCGCGGGTTATGATCACCCGCTTGCTCGACGGATCGTAGGCCCTGTAAGCCTTGGCGCCGTCCTCGTACCCAACGAAGATCGCCGGCGTGGAACGGTCGGCCAGTTTGTCGATACCGGGGCCGAGCCGCTTCACGTGCGCCACGCAACCAAAGACGTGAAGATGGTGCACCGCCGGCTTTCGTTTGTGCCAAGCCTCGTACGGCGTCAGTCCGTTGAGGCTGCGCGTGGGCGCACGGTTCAGGAGGTAGACCGCAGTCTTCACCGCCTCTCCCCAAAACGTCACCGGCACCGCCATGGCCTTCAGCAAACAGCGGGCCATCTCGACCACTGTCTGGTTACGCCGCTCGACCACGCCGTTCTGTTGGGCGTATGCGGCGGATAGTGCAGTGCTTGATGCCGCCGTCGTCGCAGTACTTGCGGAAGGCGATCGAGTTGAACTCGCCGCCCCGATCCGAGCGGAACGCCAGGAGGTTGCAGCTCGACTCGGCCTCTGCCCGAGCCTTGATCTTCTTGAAGCGTTCAAACGCCTCGTCTTTGGACTGGAGCACCTCTAGCCACATGTACCGTGAGTAATCATCAACGATCAGGAGAAAGTACCGGTTACCTCCCGTTGTGGCCGGCTTGATCGGGCCACAAAGGTCGCTGTGGACGAGCTCCAGAGCGCGCTCCTGCATGCGTCGTGGCCTCGGAAGCGGCAGCCGATGCTGCTTGCCCGAAGCGCACCGCCGCACACTTGGTCGACGCGTCGATGGCGGGAACGCCGTCCGCCATGCCCAGCGGCCCAGTCACGTGCGCGGAAGTTCAGATGGCCGTAGCGGCAGTGCCACAGCCACGCCTCGTCCGCGCCGCGTGATAGCAGGCAGACAGGGTGCCCCGCCGTCAGGTGCAGCACGTACAGCCGTCCGCTGTTCCTCTGAATGCGCGCGATGAGGCGACCTTCTTGATCGCGAAGCCGCAGCAGCCCGTGGCGGATGTTGGTCTCACACCCAAGCTCGTCCATCTGACCCAAGCTGATGATGTTGCTGCGTAGACGAGGTATGAAATACACCTCCGACAGAGTCAGGTGCTCACCGTTTCGGCACTCGAAGAGGATGGTGCCTCTCCCCTCGATCTGCACGTCGTTGCCGTCGCCGAGCCTCACGGAGCCGCGCACGCCGACGTCGAGCTCAGAGAAGATCTCCCGGCACCCGGACATGTGGTTGCTCGCCCCGGTGTCCAGTACCGGACATGTCGCAGCGGCCGTCGGCAGGGCGCGGCGCTACGCTGAAACGCTCCTCATTGAGGAGAACGCGCTCGACCGGGCGCTCTGTGGTCGTCGAGAGCGCGCTCACCGTGGCCAGCAGGAGAGACGTCTCCGTGTCCTCCCCTTCGCCACACGCCAGGTTTGCCTGTTCCTTGCGCTCGCGCCGTGGCTCGGTGCAGTGCTTGGAGAAGTGCCCAGGCTTGTTACAATTGTAACACTTGACCTGGGACATGTCGCGCTCTCCGTTTGGCGCGCCGTCGCGCCCGCCGTTTCCACCGCCGCCACGACGGTTTTGCTGCTTACCGCGGCGACAATTTGAGCCGCCGCCCTGTCCGCCAGACCCGCCTGGTCCGCTGGACCCGCCTTGACCGCCGCCCTGGCCTTGGGCGCGCTGGTTCTTGCGTGCGTGCCACTGCGCCTCCATCATCAACAGCTGTGCCCCGCCGCCTCCACCTTGATCGTTGGTGAGTGGCGCTCCTCCGCTGGCGCAAGCGACAGCGAGCTCCTCAACGGAGGCGTGTTGAGATCGAGCATCGTCTCGATGGCGAGAGCAATCTGCATGTATCGGGGCGGGACAGCGCGAGAATTTCTGAACCACTCTCACCTCATCCATGGTGTCGCCGGCGGCGCAGGTTGTTGACGGCGAGTGATCCGCATGCGAACGCGTCGAGCATCTCGCCGTCGCGAATGCAATCGCCTCAAACTTCGGGCGCAGCCGTTGCGCCGTGGCCTCGCGGACGCGCGCCACGCCCATGCGCATGGTCTTGATCGTGTCCCACGCCTCGCCGCCGTCCTCTTCACCACGATCGCACCCACCATCTCCGGCGATGCGGATCGCGGGATAGCCGCCAGCGCCGCCTTGTCGTTGGGGATGCTCGTCGGTTTCCCTCAACGCGTCCCACATCAAGTTGGCCTCCATGTTGATTTGCATCAGCATAGACCACTCAAAGTAGTTCGTTGGCGTGAGCATCGACCACACCGTGTTGCCGCCGGACGGCGCTCTGGATCGTCTTTCGTGCACGGCGATCTCCTGCCGTGCCTGCGGGTTTGACTCCGACCACGGCTGCGACCGCTGATGCAGGTCGGCGAAGCGCCATCGTCGCCGCTCTTGCCAGCGGCTGCACAGACGCCGCTGCGGCGTCAACGGTCACCGGAGTGCCTCCCGGAGAAGTCGAACCAGCCATGGTCGCCAAGGAACGACGCGGCTCTGATGCCACTTGTTGGAACCAAGAACGCCTACAGGCTCTAGTTCACGGCAACAATGGCGAGAGGAGATCGATGACTCAGGTGGTTTTTGCGCTGCGTACTGTTGCAGCTTTTCCCGTTTTCCTCTTCTCTTATTTATACTGAGATTACAGAAGAAAAGATCAACTCCACACGCGAGCAGACCGGTCGTGCCATCCCACGACGCTCGACGTGCGAGTGATGCGCGCGTGCCGCGAGCTACGCTGCATGCCATCCCATGCAACACTGGCGGGCGCGCCAAGCTAGCTAACTACTAACTGAAACTAGGATCGGCCTCGTCGTGTACAGGCACACGTGACTCGGTCGTTTATTTGCTAACTGAAAGAAAACGAAGCTAGCTACTGAACCGGGCTAGGAAATACACGTTCAACATACGGAAACCTAAGAGCTACCGGAGTACTAGTAAAGTCCGTCGTTGAATTAAGATTTGTGCTATGTTTACTGCTTTTTGTCAAAGTTCTGTCATATTTCAGAGTATTACACTAGGGTTTAATCTTGTTTTGTTGTGAACCAGCAAATCAACTTTGAAACAATTGCATTTTTTGCTACATAACGCAACACTATAATACACTTTGAAACAAGCACAACAATAACAATAATAACGAAACATTATGTAATACTATACAACATTTTTTTCCCAAAATCCAGAAAATGTGGCACGAATTTGGAAACCAACAGCAAACTGTGGAAGCATACACATACAGCATATCACGAGCATGGTAGAAAAATCACTCTTATAACTTAGTATAACGAGAGGTCACCCCACGCGTTGCGGCACGACCTTTTGGTAAAAATGTTGAAAGGTCGCACAAAAAAATGTATCATGAATTGAAAGGTTAATAATATTGTACAATTTTGGATCTTTTTTTTTGCGGGAAAATTGGAGAGCTTTATTTCACGAGAGCACAATCGGTGCAGTCAGCCAAAAGGCTAGTCACCAAGAAGCTAGGGGTTTCATCGAGCCAGCTTTCCGTCACATTCAGTGTGCAAGCACGCCGCATACGATGCTTGCGGAACATTTGCCGATCGATTTACATGAAAGATATCAAACGAAGAAAAAGAGGTACAGAGCTCTCCTATTTCTAAAAGTAAAGGAGCCACAATCGAGCGAGAATTGTGGCGAGATTGCCAGTACTTCACCAGCTCCCGACAGTCGACTTCCATGATCACATGTTGGAATCCTCGAAGTCGAGCAAACAGGACTCCATCTCGAAGTGACAGACACTCCATCATCAAGGGATCCGAGACTCCCGTGTACGGTTTGCACCATGAACCCATGAGTGCTGAGGAAGATCGAGCCACTCCTCCAGCACCGCCCCGGCCTTCATCAATCTGCAAAGCACCGTCTGTATTGATCTTGACCGACCCCTCATCCGGGGGACGCCAACCATAACCCGGTAGAACCAGGGTTTCCTTGCGTGGTAACTGGAGGAGGGAAATAGCCTCCTTAATGTGTCTGATAGTTGCTGTGGGATCTCTTCCTCCATCACCATGTTTGACTCGATTTCTAGAATGCCAAATAGACCACATAATAGTGGTGATCTTTGCACGTTCATCGATAGTGAACTAAGGGTCACAGGTTATGTCTCGAGCCCATGTAACCGAGCGGAGAGGTGGAAGCCGTAGACCAAGCCATGTCCACGCCTCCTCCCAGAAGCTCTGTGCATGTATACAGTGTATTAGTGCATGCTTCAAATCCTCATCCATTGAGCGACAAACATTGCATTGCCGAGCATCTGCAATGTGACGATAGTTAAGAGTAGTTTCATCTGGAAGAATGCCACGTAACACTCTCCACCAGAGCACTCTCACTTTTGGGATAACATTTAACTTCCATAAGGCTTTCCACAGCTGTTGATCGTCCGATGAAGCTTCGGTAGCCGTCCCTTCCTCTAGAGCCAAACGCTCGTTATGAGTCACGAGAGCACGGTACGCCGTTTTAACAGTGTAGTTACCTGATTTGTCAAATGCCCATGCAAGAAAATCCTCGCCCCCGCCTTGCCTAATTGGGATATTTAGTATGGCCGTGGCATCCTAAGCAGTAAAATTGTCTCTGATCACATCAATCTTCCAGGACCAGCTTCGTGTGTCTATAAGATCTGACACCCGATCAATGTTAGTCATTGCAAGTCGCTGAGTTGGGATCATTGCAACCGTACCTGGAATCCACTGATCCTCCCATATCGAGATAGTAGATCCATCTCCCACTCTGGAGATTAAACCTTTCTGCAGGGCGTGCCTTCCCGCCACAATAGCCTTCCAAGTTGCCGAAGCAGACTTGGGAACTGATGCATGCATGAAATCAGTGTCCGGGAAATAACGACCCTTGAGAACGCGTGCACACAGCGAGTTTGGTTTGGTAATGAGGCGCCATCCATGCTTACCTAGCATAGCAATGTTAAACAAGTTCGGGTCTCTGAACCCCATCCCCCCCTTGCACTTGGGTTTTGACAATTCCTTCCAGGAAACCCAATGCAATGCTTTTTTATCAAGAGAGTTGCTCCAAAAATATTTTGCCATTGGAGAAGTAAGACTCTTACACACTTTTTTGGTGAGAAGGAACGTACTCATTGGGTAGGTTGGGATTGATTGAATGACAGATTTGAGCAGTGTTTCCCGACCAGCACAAGCAAGTAGCTTTTCTGACCACCCTTGCATCTTTCCACGAGCTCTCTCACTAATATGGTCGAAGGTACCACTAGTGATACGTCCAACCGCAGTGGGAAGCCCCAGATATCTTTCGCTGAATGCCTCGACCTGGATGTTCAAGGTCGTCTTCAGGACATGCCTGACAGTGTCCGGGGTGTTGGAGCTGAAATAAATCGAACTTTTGTCCCGGTTCACGCACTGGCCAGAGGCATCGCCGTAGATCCTCAGAATTTCATTCAAACGACAAGCACTCGGAGCGCTTGCATTAATGAAAATTAGGCTATCGTCTGCAAATAGCAAATGAGAGACCCAAGGTGACCTATAGCTCACTCTAAGGCCCCTATCAATATAACCACCATTGAAAAACTTCAGTAATGAAGAGAATCCTTTTGCACAGATCAGAAAGAGGTATGGAGAGACTGGATCACCTTGTCTGAAACCCCGCGATGGTGCGAAGAAAGGGAGCAGCTCGCCATTAACCCGAACCGAGAAACGAACCGAGGTGACACACTTCATAATCAGGCGAATGAAAACAATGCTAAAGCCCAATCGGGACATAATTGCCTCGAGGTAATGCCATTCCACTCGATCGTACGCCTTCATCATATCTAACTTGACTGCACAAGAATAGTTCTTTCCTTTCTTCCTTCTTCTCATCGTGTGAATACTCTCATAAGCGACAAGTACATTATCTGTGATAAGACGACCAGGAACGAAAGCACTCTGCTCTTCACTGATAATATCGTCCATGATGTATCGCAAGTGATTAGTGATAACCTTGATCGCAATCTTGTACAAAACCGGGCACAAAGCAATAGGACGATATTGTGAAATTGACTGCGGATGGCGCACCTTTGGGATTAATGTGATGGAGGTGTCGTTCAAACCCGACGGTAGCTCGCCACCATTCAGAAAGTCTAGGACTGCCAAAGTCACATCATTGCCTAGCAAGTCCCAATGCCGCTGATAAAACCCTGCGGCAAAACCGTCAACTCCAGGGGCCTTCGAAGAGGCCATTTGAAACAACGCAGCTTTGACCTCCTCTGCGGTATAGGGTTTGGTAAGATCATCATTCATACCCTGAGTCACCTTGATGGGTACATGTGATAATAAGTCACTAGCCTCACTAAAACCTTGTGTTTGATACAGGTTTTGGTAGAAAGCTAAAACCTCACCCTTGTCCTCCATCTCAGAATCACAAACTGAACCATCCACACGGCGTAAGCCCTGGATTTTATTCATTCTTTTGCGCTGGGCAGCCTGTGCCTGAAAGTAGGAAGTATTCCGATCGCCCTCGCGGAACCATGGAACCCTAAAACACTGACGAAGCCACACTTCCTCTTGGGGAAGCGCTTCCTTCAGCTTCTTGACTATGTTCTTCTCTTCGTCCATTGGACCCGTCCCCATGGAACAGCACCTGACGCGCTCCAATCTTTTCTGGAGTTTCCTTACTGTGCGTGCCAAACAACCGAATTCCTTTGAGCCCCACGGCTCAAGAATAGACTGAAGAGACCCCAAAGCTGTGGAAATCCCTTGGAGTCCTGACTTGTTTTGGATTCCCCGCCATGTATCACGTACTAGACGGTCGTAATCCGAGTGCATCTGCCATACATTCTCGTAACGAAACTGTTTCTTGGCCCGTGCTCCGTATGACAGTGTATCCCTAATTTCAGCTACAACAAAACAGTGATCAGATTCCACCGAGGGGAGGTGTCTGATCCGTATGTGTTGAAAAAGTTGCTGGAATTATACAGGAATAATACTTAAAACATCAATAAAAGCAGTAATAATACAGCAACAATTTTGGACCTACTATGGTCAAAATCATGGTTAAGTGGGTTATACAGGAATAATACTTGGAGAAATATCAGTAAAGCAGTAGTTTTCTTTAAAAGTTATTCTTAAAACATCAATACATTGTAGCGAAACGGAGAAAATCAGCATGTAGCAAAAATGCGTTGTTGAATCTTTTTTTATTGTGTTCAATTTCTCAATTCAAGTGCATTCATCCTAGATTGTTTAAATGGATTTTTGCAAACGCAATAATTTTACTGTGTTATGGATGTCACATATGTGTCAGTGGGGTACAATGTATATTACTTAGTACTCACTCCGTAAAAAAATATATGAGCGTTTAGATCACTACTAGCACATATGCCCGTGCGTTGCAACGGGAGTAATAAATGCCATCATCTGTGCCGTATGTGTGCCAGCTGGTCGAGGCTGGCTTCTGGCCTATGGCGCAGGCTTTAATGGATACCATGCAGCGGGAGCCCAACTAATATGTGTAGCCCTGGATGGCATCATTTACTCAATCATGTCCTCGATAGGCCACGGAGGCCGTCGAGGCACCACCGATGTGCCATGCTCCATTCCAGAATTTAAGGTGTATGGTTTTCGTGCAAGACAACGATTTGAATGTTTGATCAAGATTATAGAATAAAATAACAATATCTGCAATACCTAGTAGTAAAAGATGAAACTACTTTTCATGATGGATCAAATGATATAAATTTTGTATTGTGAATATTGATATATTTTTCTAAAAACTTGGTCAAACTTGCACTCGTTTGACTTTAAAAAAAATTACACCTTATATAAAGGAGCAGAGGAGTATGTCGGAAGGAAATAAACACCCGTCACTTGGATCGACAAACACCCAAATAAATAAGGCAAAATGAGAAAATTCTTATACTGCGGATCTCTCGAAAAGTAGTAGGAAGCGGCCCCGCTTCGTGGCGGAGATAGCTTTGAGAATAGCGGTGCCTAGGTCAGCCTAGCTGGCTTCCCGTGTGGCTCCTCCGCGCTCGTCAACGTTCGGCTTTGGCACCGCAACAGTCGTCGAAAATAAAATAACATTTTGATAATTTGAATGTACTTGAATTTAAATTCACTTTGTATTTTCAAAGGGAAAATAATAACTACTTGTAATATGTAAATATTTATTTTGGTCTTTAATGATCCATATAAGCCTACTAAATTTAGAAGGCTTTTGAATAAAGTTTGGACCTTTAAACAATCAATAAGTTTTTCGAATTATAAAGAATATAGAAAATATTTTTTATGGTAAATATAGAAAATATTAACTATGTGTAATATGTAAATATTTTTATTTAGTTCGCTAATTATCCATATATGGTCACTGAAAGTTAAAAGGCTTTTGAGTAAATTTTGGACGTCCAAAAGTTTTCTGAATTATGAAGAAAATAGAGAAGCTTTTGTTCGGCCTAAGCCCAGCGTTAACCCTCAGTAGCAGCTAGCCCATGTAGACAGTAGAGGCCATGCCATGAACGCCGTCGCGTATCTACGCTCCCCTCCGGCTGTTGCCCGTCCAAGTGCTGCGCCTGTCCATTTGTGCTCAGCCATCAGCCGGCTGCGGCCGTCGTTTGTATCC